>WOGM01000449.1:0-12796 GCA_015342125.1 Leptinotarsa haldemani | reverse complement strand
AAACCTCTCAGGCATGTCATATACGTTCACACTTAGTGGAGATTCATCAATTTTAAGTGATACTTTCAACCCACCATTATATCTGAACGAAAATGTTGAATATGAAATTGGATTGGTTAATTTTGATACATTCAATAATATACCAAATGTTAATGAAACAAACAATTTATTGGTATGGGGTGTCAATGATGAATTCAAATTCGAAATTCCCATAGGGTCTTATGAAATTGAAGAGATTATAAAAATTATAAAAGATGAAATGTTTAGAATAGGAGGAGGAGAAGAGGAAGGTGAAGGAACCATCATACATATAACTACAGACCCGAAAAGATTCACAGTTTCAATTAAATGCACTGATTGGATCAATTTCAGTATTGACCGTTCTATTGGAAATCTCTTGGGATTCGAAAAAACTAGACTTGAACCCAACAAACAATACACCTCACTAAATAAAGTCAATATTTTGGCTGTTAATACAATTTGTATAGATTGTAACATTGCAGTAGGATCATTTTTACATGGAGAACCTGTTCATCTTATTCATCAATTCTTTCCACAAGTTCCAAATGGGTATAAAATAGTAGAGCAACCTTTAACAATACTCTATTATCCTGTGAGCATCAAAACCATAAACAATATAACCGTGAGGGTGCTGGATCAAGATAGTAATTTGGTGAATTTTCGCGGTGAAACAATAACTCTTCGTTTACATCTCAGAAAAATTGAATAGATATGGTATTACAATTCCAACGATTACATCCATACAGAAACTATAAAAGACAACAGCGTCATTCAAAGAAGCCAGATGGTTTTTCAATGCCAAAGAAAACGTTATTAACACCCGAAAATCGTCAATTTTTAAATTCTCTCGGCTTTTACATTCTAGTGTAATGGATTTATTGAATGTAACAGGTGAACCTTTCAGTGATACAACCATTGAAGATTATCAATTTCACACTTATCAACCATTTAATTCAGGAGCTCTCAACTATAATGATGAAGTTAGGATTTCCGTACAAGATTTAGATGCATACACACTTCCATGTAATAGCTTAATCTATATTGAAGGTAAAATATTAACGGATCAAAACAAAGTGCCAACCAAATTCCAATTCATCAATAATGGTATAGCTTATTTATTTAGAGAACTAAGGTACGAATTAAATGGTGTCGTAATAGATTCTGTTCGGAACGTTGGTCTAGTTTCCACATTGAAAAATTACTTATCGTTAAACGAAAATGAGAGTAAACTAATGGAGAATGGAGGATGGTTTCCAAAAGATAATGATAAACTTTTAATCGATGACAAAGGAAATTTTAATGTATGCATACCATTAAAATTGTGGTCGGGATTTTTCGAAGATTATAGAAGAATTATAATGAATATGAGACAAGAATTGGTTCTCATTCGAGAAAAGGATGACATTGATGCTGTTATTGCAACCGATGATACGGAAAAACCAAAAATTCAAATCACAAAACTGTATTGGAACGTACCCCACATTACACCAAGTATTAACGAACAATTGCGTTTGAATAAAATAGTTCGTAATAGTACAGAATTACCAATTAAATTTCGAAGTTGGGAATTGATAGAATATCCCACTCTGAATGATTCAACCCGTCACACTTGGTCTGTGAAAACTTCAACTCAATTAGAAAGCCCTCGACACATAATTGTTGCTTTTCAAGATGCTCGAAAAGGTCAGATTTTGAAAGACATGAGTAAATTCAATCATTGTTACTTAACAAATATACGAGTATTTTTGAATAGTGAGAGATTTCCCTATCAAGATTTAAATTTGGACTTCGATTCAAATCGATTTGCATCACTATATGAAATGTTTGCTAATTTTCAAGAAAGCTATTATCACATTCAAACAAATCAGCCCATATTCAACCCGAAAGAATTCAAAGACAAAGCTCCAATTATTCATATTGATTGTTCCCATCAAAAAGAAATCATTCAGAGCGGATCTGTAGTTTTGCGAATAGAATTTGAAACATCAAAATCTACAGGAAATAATGTGTCTGCATATTGTCTAATATTACATGAAAAAGAATTTTATTATAATCCATTGAATAAAATAGTGCGACAATGAGTGTAAGCCAGTCAGTCAGTTGATAATGATAGTTGAGTATAGATGCAGACTACTTCAATTCATACACCAGTTGGCACAACTCAAGGCTGAAATTGAATATTTAAAGAAAAGAAAATTGGTTGAACGACAATTGGAAAATCTTCGAATATGAAATTAGTTATCGATTTTCAAGGTTTCAAAGTAGAAAATAATAAATTTGTAGTAAAAGAATTAGCTTGTTACGATGATAAACACCGTATCAGTCATTACATATTCAAACCACCATTTTCCTTCAACAATCTTCCATACGATCTGAAAAAACAAGCAACTTGGTTAATGAAAAACCACCATTACATAGATTGGAATGTAGGATTCACCCCTCTACATCAATTCGAAAATATTATACGATATCTAACCCAAGGTGCAGAAGTTGTGTATGTTAAAGGTAGAGAAAAATTCAACTTTATCAAGAAATATTGTAATTGCACGGTTTATGAATTGGATGAACATCCTGCACTGGAAAAAGAAGACCCCGTTTGCTTTTATCATAGTAATAATGAAAATAAATGTGTATGTGCCCTATCAAATGTATTCTTTTTGTATACAAATTTCATAATGAATGATGAATAAATATGTAATGAAACAAAAAAATGGTTTCTTTATTACTAGTTTTGGAAATAGAATAATTATTCTACTTCCTCCCACTACTATCACCCCATACTACAAAATATTTTGAATATATAAAAAGATGAAAATATATGAATGAAATCAGTATACAATTGTATATTATGTTATATCTCTTGTACCAGCAGAGAATTAAGTTTTTAAATCAAGAAAAAAATGATTCAAGAAGCATGTTACTGTATTTATCCATTGAAGGATCATTGGCATCTAAATCGAAATTTACATCACTTCAGTGAAGAAGAACTGGAAAAGTTTCCCATAAATTATTTGATTGAAAGAGCACAACCAATCGAACTCTTATATGCATGGCATAAATTGCCAAGAGATTACCGAAACAATTTCCATTTACAAGTGCAACTACCTTGTTTCATTCATTACAACCGACCTGAATGGCGCACCCACGCAGACGGTCCACCAACTTCACAATCAAGATGTCATTTATGTAAATTAGCTCTTGATCAACTGTAATTCAGAAATAAATGAAATAAAAAACTATATATGTATCTTTTGTTTTTATTTTTAATTTTTCAATATTCCATTTACATCACTAATGGGGAGGGTACATTTTTTATAAATAACAGTAATACATTAATCATCACTATCCTCGTTACAATAATCAATAAAACGATTGAATTTATGGTTAGTATCATGTAAATCCATGTTACATTCATAACGTGGCTTGAGTCTAAACAAAAATTCCTCAAATTTATTTTGACACCACATAGAACTATTTTGATAAATGGAGTAGATATTACATGTTTGGTAAATTAAATGAAAATGGTCTCTAATCACATGTAAATTTAGAATAATATTATTCTTCTTCAAAATATGCAAAAGATACTTATAACAAGATCTACATAAGAATAAATTGAGACTTTTTATTCTATATCTATTAACCCATACACAATATTCAGGTTCTGGATATTTCAATTCCCAGTTACATTGACTAATAACTGCACTTCGTTCACTTGATGTGAAAACCATACTTTTGTATAACATATTGTTTGGAATGTGAGCATCATTGGTATCTAAACACTTTGAAATTCTCATCCATTTATAATAATTGAATTTTTGTACAATTTCCCAAGTTAGGCTCAAAGGCAATGATGGATTCGAGGTCTGAAGAGATGTTTGCCTTTCAATGAAAAGTGTTATGTCTTCTATATTTCTACAAATACTTTCAATACAAAGTTCCCTCAATTGCATATTGATTCCTGAAACAAAAATCTATTCGCTATAATGTCCCCATGGGAGTGTATTGAATGAATTGGGGATGATTCTTCGTTTATCGTCATGAGGACTGAGAGCAATTTTCGATTGTTCTATACTAAATACGTTGTGAGCATAGGAACGAATAGTGTGTTGTGATATAGTTTTGTTTTGAAACTCTTTCAGACAAGCAACATAATCTTCGAAAGTTATATTGTTTCTCATTACATTCTTCTTTACTCCTTTAGATTTTTTTGTAATACCTAAATTCTTGATTTCCAAATCTATTCGTTTCTTACTCATACCCCTTTTTGATAATTTTTCCTTCAATCGATCCTCGTCTTTCTTAGTAACAAGAGTTTTGAAAGCATACATTTTTGAACGAAGACCAGCAAAATGCGTGATGATTTTACCATTTGTCTCATCTTTCATTAAACCAGGTACTTTTTTATTCACCAATGGAATATTGTACTCGTTATTTTTCTCATAATCAGACGTGTCGAATTTTTCAATATTTTTTTTTATTACATCTTTATAAACATCATTACAGCTCAATTCATAAATGAAACTATCTGTATCTGTGTACATTAACTTGCAACTATCTAATCCAAGTGTGGGCAACATGAAATTGTAATGGAAATCATACATACAAAGTTTAGAAATGTCCAAGATTGCCATACCAATGTAAAGGGGTTTATTGAAAATCAATTCGGCTTTCTTCAATTCAATTGCCATGAAATCTTCATCAAAAATTGTTCTACTATGGAAACGCGGACTAGCAATCAAATTTTTGGCTCCATAACGACCTTCATAAAAATTTACTAATTTAACATATCTATGTAGTCTTATATTCTCCATTGTTTTCCCAAATACAGCGTTATTAGCTAATTTATATTGATTTTTTTCAAAGTTGTTTGTAGCCATAGCCCTCAAACGAGTATTAAGTTCAATATATGGTCGCAGCCATTCAGACTGTTTGAATTTCAATACCTTATGTATCTTAGTTAAAATTAAACCGTTTGCCAATGCTTGTTTTAAATTTCTATAATGCAGAATGTACTCGTTTTTATTATGTAAATTAGCTATCAACTTTGGTAATTTTGAAGTGGGTGGAACTGAATGATCTGCACAAAATGGAAAGTCTTTGTGTAAGTCATGTATATTTCGAGGATATTTTAAATCAACTTGTAAAATATATCCCACCGGTGAATCATCGGGAATCATTGTAACATCAATATTTGTGTCAGCCCATTGGAAACCTCCAAAAGGTAATGGCTGAGACATCGCCCAACCATATAAGTTGTTAACATCAAGATACAAAAGAGTTTTTGTAGGTTTTGAGGGATCATAGTTTGGCATGTATTTATTGTTGGCCTCTGATAATCGATTACTACAAACCGAAATTCCACCTCTAATTGCTTTTTCTATAAACATGATCATATCGATATCTTTCACAATTTGTAATTTACATCTTGTGTATTTCAACATAGCATCCCACGTATATCCCGGCATTGTATAATACCATGCGGGATCTAAACCATAAGTTTTCAAAGCAGTTTCCCTAAAGTTTTCCATTACATCTGCAAGTAGCAAAATATCAGTTTTCATATATAAATTACTATACTCTCTTAGACTTTCCATTTTAAATTCTTTCCACACATTTTGTGCATGAAGGTAGTCTTCTCTACACAATTCTACATCATTCAATTTGTTGTAGAATTTTTCAATGGGTGGAAGTTGAGAAACATTCAATTTTTCAATATTATCCAAATAATCATAAGGAAATACTCCTTTCCTAGTCAATAGTTTGAATGTTTCATCACCTAAATCTTTAAATTCAGACTTTAAATTTTGAAGATTGTTCATACACAAAGTGGATACGAGTTCATCAAGACTTGCACCCATAAATCTAAAAGAGTCTATAAATCTAAATTTTATTCTACTATCACAATCATTGAGAGTGAAGGAAATGTATTTTTCTTTGTTTAATGGAAGCACGCTCAGAGAACCTCGTTTGGCTAAATCTTTAATTATAAAGTGGGCATCATAATTTGACATATTATGACATATAACTGGTACAACAAAGAGTTTTTTAAATGAAAGGTTGCACTCTTGATGTGCAAAGCCTCGGAACTGTCCCGTGAAGTGATTGTGGTCTCTAACGATAATATCATTAGTCTTGAATATTTTTTCACAAATGTGACAAGTTCCAAAATTTACGGTTTTTGGTTTTTCAATCATTGGTATGATATTGAGTATTTTGTCTTCCACAAACTGTGCTATATTCTTTATTTCAGTAGAAAGCCATTCCATACAATCTTCACCTTCATAACTATTGAAATAAGAAAGAGAACCATCATAACAACACTTTAGATAATAGCCCACTGAAAATGCTTTGTGTATTTGATATTTTGTAGTTGTTTGTGATAATTTGGAATTACACTTTTCTAAAATGGATTCAATATCAACATAAATCACAAAAGGTACTTTTTGTTTGTAAACATAATTCTTGAATTCTACAAAGTCATATTTCGGAAATGATATTCTACAATTGTTTTTCTTCTCACACAACACGTAATGATTCATCAATTTTTCTTCACTTGAAAAATAATTTAGACAGCGATCACATAAATGAATCCTTCCATGATGACTGCTAACTTGACTTCTTATCAGACGGGAAATATTTTTGATCCAGCAATAGTGAAACTTAATTTCAGTATCTTCATCATCTGATATTGGTGCAACATTATCATTCATTTTAGGAAAATAATGATTTTGAATCAATAACAAATTAACATGATGTTCTAATTTACTTTGGGTTAACCTCACAGGCACTACTTCATAAAAAGAATTATTTTTGATAATATTCAATTCCAACGCATAAACATTCACAGAAATATTATTTAATTTCTCAAACTTATTGATTTGATTTACTTTCATGGGCATTTCTAAACCTTCAGTATTTAATACAAGGCTGTAATGTGGATAAGATGTTGTATACCGATAATTTCCTGTAGGGGGGTATAGTGCAGAAACTATACTCCAAAAAAAGCATGATTCATCATTATTTCGAATATTAATACACGCTTTTTTTCTCAGAATTTGTAATGGCATTTCAATGAACGAGGTTCCATTTCCAATTTCATATTTGTTTATAGCTACTTCTAATAGCAAGATTTTTTGTAATGCCCAACCGCTTGATTCTTCAGAAAACTCTGACAGTTTATTCAATATGTAATCAATAACATTTTCTCGAAACCACAATTCTAGATCCGTTCCTTGATCTAGAACTACATTCGGTGTAACAAAATATTTTTGACTAATTATTTCCCCATCACTTGATTGTTTCACAAAATCACCCCAAAGAGTGGTATTTACTTTGAGAAATGGCATTGTCTTTAGAAATTTGTTAATGATTTTTTTGAACAAACTGAATCCATCAGCCAAAAATGCTTTTATTTCTTTATGTTTCATGTTGATGATGACACCCGTCTTCACTCTGTTATTGAAACAAGAATTAACATCTTCCCAGCAAACCTTACGCTCCTTCTTTGAAACTACATTTTCACTTTTCGCTATAAGTAAACATCTCAATCGTTTCAATTGACCAATTTTCGTTATGATTTTACTTTTCTCGCCTACTTTGAGTTTTAATTTTTTCAGAGCTTTATTACACACTCTGATATGTTTATTTATCGCTTCGATTGCATATTTTTCAGCTGAATTTTCTTTGATTAATTTCAACGTTTCATCAATTTTAGATAATGTTCCCCTAAATTTATCCATAATGTATCACCTGTTATTTATAAAAAAGTATCTCACCTTCACAATTCAACAATTTCAAATGATGCAGCAGGTAAATGTTTGCCAACGTCTTTGTTTCCTCTGAAAATGACTGCGTACTTTCCCTCTGAGAAATGGGATATGTATGGTTTATATTGGTCAACTACTCTCTTTGGTAAGAAAACTACGTTCTTCTCTAATTCTAAAAGAACTGTTTCACCGAACCTTGTTTTCACCAATTTAGCTGCGAAGATTTTCTGACGAGCATCCAACATTAAATCTTGTAATCTGATAACTGGTTTTGATGTGTCGCTTTCTATAAGAGATATAGAATTTAATGATTTCATATCCATCTGAAATAAAATATAATATCCTATATTTTTCTGGCGGTTGTGATTATGTATACAAGTAACTGAATTTTAAATTCATCTAATTCAGATGATGACCAATAATGTTCAATTCAAAAAATCATATCATTGAGATCAGAGAATGTGGATGGGAAAAACTCACCTTTGATTATTCTTGACAACAACACAGGTTAATCTGATGATTATTGAAACGAGGATAGTGATGATTAATGTATCACTGTTATTTATATATATACTGTTCATATTACCATTACTTTACCTCTCACAACTTTCAAATCCTACTTTTATTGAAAGTAACTTTAATTGCTCGCCTTATATGGCTAATGTAATGAATAATCCATTCCACCATTCACCACACCTAATACAGTGAACAAACATCATTAGATCTGATATCAACATTATGAGATCACTTCAAATTACTCTGAATAATGAAAGATTGATTATTATAATGAATAAAAGATTCTTTTTGGTAATTGAGCTTGAACATTCACAATATAAAGTATTTTTCATAAACATTACGGATGATGTATTTCTGCTTCATAACTGTGTGTCTTTCTTTATCATAGAATCCAAACTGAAGGTACGGGGTCCTACATCCAGGCTGATGCACAATAGCGTAGACATTCTTTTTGGTGATGGAGCTTGAAATTCACAATATAGACTAAATTTCATAAACAATTCTTATGATGCATTCAAACCACATAACATACAAAAAATAGGCTAGGATGTTCACAATGAGGAACCCCATGAGACACTAAGGTACGGGGTCCCCGATCCGGGGCGATGTACAATTGCGTATCCGAAATTTGCTTATAGCATATCAAAATGTTGCTCAGATGTTGTTTCTCGATCTGCTGCATTATCCTCAGCTCTATGCTCCTGATCAACAGCTGTACCTTTTTCATCAGTAAAATATGTGGATGCGCCTTCTACTTTTGCATTATCAGCACTTTCGTGGGCAACCGATACATTTGTTACCTTTTTTCAAGAATGGCATTTGCTCATGATATAGATATAACCTTGAAGATTTGGCAGAGCAACCAGATGCTTTTTGCTCCTTTTGTTTTTTTATTGCTTTCATCCAAGACTCTCTAGTTTGCGTCCATGTCTTTAGTACAAGTTTACCTGAAACAAAATATTAATTAATTTTTTTTTCAGATACTTGGCTTCTGGATGCTCATTTAAAGATCTTCATTATTCATACGGAGTGGGTGTATCGACAATTAGTAGTATTGTGGCAGAAGTTACAGAAAGTATATGGAACAACTTGAGGAGTGAATTTATGAGTTCACCAAATACAACTGAAACGTGGGAAAATTGCGAGAGGATTTCAGCAGAATGCAAATTTTCCTCATTGCTTGGGGGCGGTGGATGGTAAACACATAAGAGTGAATAAAACCGGCAAATAGTGGCTCATTGTTCTTTAATTATAAAGACTATTTTTCAGTTGTACTGTTAGCAGTTGTAGATTCTGAATATCGCTCCATTTACGTCAGTGTCAGGTCCTACGGCAAAGACTGTGACTCATCGATTTTTAAATCAACAACTTTTTGGAAAATGTTGATCGAAAACTCTATGAAAATACCAAAACCATGTCCTTTGCATGAAGGATCAGAAATAGAAGTTCCATTTGTGCTGATCGGCGGTGAAGGCTTTGGATTACACGATCATTTATTAAGGCCCTTTGGTGGAACTCATTTAGATAGACAAAAACGAATATTCAATTACCGCTTCACGAGAGCACGAAGATACATAGAATGTACTTTTGGAATATTAGCAAATAAATTGACGATTTTTCACCGACCTTTGGATGTCCACGAAGATATTGCGATTCGGATTATAAAAGCTTGCACCGTACCACATAATTTTGTGAGAGAGATGGTTTAAATAATGAAGATAATAATTTGGCGAATATAAGCGCTTTAAATAACATAGTAAATATACAGGTCCTTCTGCCAATTCAATAAGAACTATATTTTCAAACTATTTTATATCTGAAGCCGGGTCGGTTTCCTGGCAAGATCAAGCTATTACCACCCAATAACTTTAAATCAAATAAAACGGATTAAACTTACCAAACTTCTGTCTTTACTTTTGTCCCATTTCCTTGAATTCCTCTTTTAATATAACGCATATTTTCCTCCATACCGAGTCTTTCAAATTCTTGTTCTTATACGACTCCAATGTTTTATCCCACAATGCCAGTCTTTCTTCAACCAAACTTTTTAGCAGTTCTGTGTTGATCGTCTTCGTTGCACGCACTGCTTTGTAATAAAATCAACCATAAAATAAACTATCGGTACGAAAACTGTACTGTCTGAACACTAGCACGCAAATACATTGCCACTAGCAACCGATTAGGTTTTTTTACGAATCGGGTATTCGGTTTTCGGTGACAACACCGAATGTCAATCGCGACCGAAACGGTGAAATTGCCGTATGCGACTCGCGGGTGTGCCGTATGAACATGCCCGCTTAAATGTATGTGCCACTGCAGTACACGGTAAAAAAAACGATTCGGTAAATTAGCTGAATCGGTGTTGTGTGAACGGGCTGTAACTCTCTCAAACATCAACATTTTTCGGTCATTTCGAGCCGGACCATTTGTTGGATCCTTCTAACTTGAATATTTACTGTTGAATGACTGAAATATACGCAATTGATCAGTGAACATTCTTTTTTGTCCAGGTCACAGTGTTTGTCGGTGTTTTTTGTTTCACCTACTCCTCTTTTTATACCTTGTTCTATCGCTCCTCGATAGTTTAACTCATTCTTATTCACTGCTGAGATATAGTTTTCATTTAAAAAATCCTATATTATTCAGAATATTTCCCAATTCTCCTTAATAACTGAATTGATCATTATTTCGTCAAGAAATACGAAATATTCAGTATACCGTACACCGCAAAAATATCTTTAATTTTTTTATCACATTGAAGTATTGTTGCATTCATACACTGCTAACACAAAATTAGGAGACATTCACGTATTCGAGATCTGTATTTTTTCCTTGTTTCAGTTAACAAAACAATTTTTTTCGACAATATATTCTCTGATCTGCTCAGATCTACTCATATTTCACCATGAGTAGTGCTGTAACTATGAAGTTGAAACAAACTCGTGCATTTCGAGATACCGCAATTGATAGAATATGTGTTCTTTATGGTTTAGCGAAATTAACAGAAACAGATGAACTTCAGCATTCATATTTTAGAGTTCGATACTTGGAAGGCAATAATATTTTTGAGGACTTCAATCGACATCTTAATAAATTGAGAAAAATTATCTCTACTCAAGAGGATAACGATCTAGAAACAGAAAGTTGCTTACACAGGAAGTTGACAAAAAGTTTTATTTAACCAAATCGATTCATTATGAGTTGTTTGAAAAAACTTCTCCACAACCAATAGCAAGATCAAGTAACGACAACACTCGACTTCCAAAGTTGAATATACCTACATTCAACGGTGACCTAAAAAACTGGTCAACATTCATCGGTTTATTCAATTCTTCCATTCATGGTAGGATAAATATGAGCAATATCGAGAAGTTTCAATACTTAATATCCTCCTTATCTAGGGAGCCATTAACGCTATTGAAAAATCTCCCAATTACAGATAATAATTACTCTATCGCTTATGCGAACCTTCAGAAACGTTACCAAAATGATAGACTTCTAGCTACCCATTATTGGGACGAAATAAATAACGCTCCCAAACTCACTTCAGAATCTTCAAAACACTTCAGACAGTTATTAGATATATTTTCCGATAATTTACAGGCACTGGAAAATCTATCGTTCAAAGTTAAAGAGTGGGATTTCGTTCTTATGAACCTTCTTATCAAAAAGTTGGATCCCGAAACTTTGAAACGTTTCGAACTTAATTTTGGTTCTTCAGGTATACCTAAATACGATGAGTTATTTAGTTATCTAGAAAAACAATGTACCGCTTTCGATTCTGTTTCTCTTTCTAAGGCTAATAAAAGTGGCTACAATACATCATCAACCCAACATAAGTCGTCTGTCTCCAAGAGAGCTGCCTTTCTAGCAAAATCTGATGCTAATCAAAATAAATGTTCTTTCTGTCAATCAGATCATAGTATTTATAAGTGTCCAGCTTTCTTAGCAAAATCTCCTCAAGAAAAATTTAAAATAGTTAAAGAGCGTAAATGGTGTACAAACTGTCTGGGATCTCATATATCAAAAAATTGTAGTTCATCATCCTGCTGCAGGGTATGCCAGAATAGACATCATACTTATCTGCATTTCCGTAGCGATCCGAGTTCCACCTATCCTATAACCGCCAACAATCCCTCCAATTCCGCAGTAACTTCCAATGCTCAGAGTTCCTCTGATATGCTAGAGACACCTCTTACTCATTTATCTACTATCACATCCGCCCATTCTAGCGCAAATGACGCATCTGTCACAGTTTTATTATCCACAGCCCGAATACACGTGAGAGATATTCGGGGATGTTTTCAACCAATTCGAGTTCTTCTGGATAGTGCGAGTCAAGCCAATTTCATAACTGAAAAATGTGCCCATAAGCTCGGGCTACCTCGAACTAAATCTGTCCTTTGCATCAGTGGTATAGGACATACTTCCTCCAATGCATCTTCAATGATTACTTGTCATTTGAAACCTCAAAATAAGCCTGAACCTCTTTT
>WOGM01000448.1:0-13045 GCA_015342125.1 Leptinotarsa haldemani | reverse complement strand
ATTTTGATGAGGCTATGAAAAGAGTCACAGTGGAGAAATGTGAGAAGTGTGTTCGGCATGTGATATCGGAAATCGAGAAAAAGATGTGGAAGCTTGATAACATAATAGAGGCACAAATCGAGCCACTAATAATTCAGATTGGTGAGGATGACACTACTGATGAAGAGTCAAATTCATCCAGTTCAATAATTTTGATTAATATTCCTTTTGATTTCACATAAAATGAAAATTGTCAATAAAGAAATAATTACGTCTCTTTTCATATAATGCTTGAGTGCGCTATGAAAAATTCAATGAAAATATTTTTAATTACACATATTATCTCCGTTTTTCCCGTTAAATTGCAAAACTTGTGCATTTCACTCGTTATCGTATCGCATCAATATAGATAGTAATTATGTTTTCCAACACCAATTGGAGAAAACGAACACTTTGCAAAACTCTAAAATTCTCTTGGTATATATCTGTCAGTAGAAAATGAATCTACATGATATCTGAGATTTAATTTTTTGGTAGTCTCGATTACCTGGATCATTCAACCACTGGTAGTCAGTATATCAGCAACACATAAACAGGTAGATATCAACTTTCTTGAGTCATCTGGGAAGATAGAGATCCCCTCGTTTAGTAAATTCATGCGGATGTATCGGCAGCTTCATTGTTGCTTGCCTTGATTTACTGATATTTGATTTGTCTTTTCGATTCCTTCAGGTCATCCTTTTCGTAAAGTCTGCAAAAAAATCAAATTTTCATTCGGGCGTTTGTTTAGGCATTTACATATTTGGTAAAAATGGAATTAAGTTTCGACAATACCGCTGTCGGTTTGGAATAAAGATTAACGCCATTGATTGTTAGTACTTTCAAAGATAATCAGTCGAGTACGAAACGGAATTTGAATAAAATAAATTTAGACATGGTACGCGCCGGTACGTTGACGTATTGAATAAATTGTGAATTACTATTGTGTTCAAAGACGTTTCTTCAAACTGTTCCTCCTAGTACTCCTTCATTCTATCCTGATTTTTTCCTTTTGGCTGTTTGGATTGAAATAAGCAAGAGGAACAAATTAGTTAGTCTCAATCATAATATCATTTCATCACTACTGAGTTATTATTTGGTATATTCTGTATTTGAATGTATTATATACATTACAAAACAAGAAGTGTAATTTTATTTTCATATATTGAAAACTTATCGTTTCCAATAGACTTTTTCTTCCGATGCTGTATCTGAAAGAAACTTCTGTGAATAGTGTACAAATCATTATCAGCAGCTACTATTGCTTTATTCAATGTTTTTTTGAGTTTATCAAAATATTTTTCTTTTCTATGTAACAATGGAAAAGGAGACCAATAGTACATTTCTTTTAGATTTCATGTTTCTGCAACAGAGGCCAATGTTGAATAAAAAAATTTTCATGAGATTAATCCAAAAACTAGTTACTGATAAATTTTCATTAGATTGGTTAGTGACCGAAAAAAATTAATACTGATTCAAAGCATTTCATGATTTTCCAGTTGGGGATTTAATCGAATCTAGAATGGAAATGGGGTAACCGTTAACGATTTCCAAATTGTGTCGTTATTGGCAGTTTGTTAATATTAATTTTGGAATACGTTCGTTTTGTAATGTAAATATTGATGAACATCTAAAAACAATTGAAATTGGATTCGAGTGCAAAAATCTTTACCCAAGTTCAAATCAAGTATATAAATATCGATATTACTCGTCAAGAATGGAGAGAAATTTCGAGAGAAAATTTGACAACAGTTTTTTCAATGGATCCTGAATTTTTAATAATTAATTTATCGACTTTTGTGCAGTAGTTTCAAGTATTATAAACTGAAAATCAATAAAAAAATTTAGATATACTGTTTTTTGAATTCCAATACTTTTTGTCAAAATCAAATAGGTATATTGATTAACATGAAATTATAGTACCAAAGCATCACAATCGTTTTTGGTGTGTTATATCAGGAGTCCACCAAGGTCATTAGCCTAAAACCTGAAATAATCCAGAATATTCATTAATCAAATGACTCAAATGTATAGTAATTTGATGGAATCACGATGTCCAAGGTGTTAATTTTCTTGTTTAACCCTATTTGAAAACAATCGAGAGTATGATTTGTAAATAAAGGAAAGTTGTTGAAGGTACGAAAAGTATCAAACAAAACCAAAGTCTTGACCAAGTTGAAGAGTAAACCCAAGTCAGATACATAAGTGGTCCTTCGAGTTTTGGAAAGAACAACTTGAAGGTTTTGTGATCAAAAATAAAGAAAATGAGGCATATAGGCTACGAAAGGCTGTATACAGTTCGAAACAATCTTTTAAAGCTTGGAATGACAGAGTGAGTGAAGTTTTGTCTGAGATAGGTTATACAAAATCGAAACATGAGTTTTGTTTATTCATTTAAAGAGACAACACATCATTGACTTCCATTGTTTTATATGTAGATGATTTTTTTTCCAATGATTGTGAAAACTTTGAATCTTTGAAATCAAAATTGAGTGCAGAATTTGATATAAAAGATCTTGGTGAAGCGAGAAATTGTGTAGGGGTTAACATATTAAGAGATTATGATAAAAATGTAATTTTCTTAAATCAAGAAAATCATATAGAATCAAATTGTACTAACCTACCATATCAAAAACTTATTGGGAGTTTGATGTATCTATCAGTGTCAACTAGACCAGACATAACATTTGCAGTTAATTACTTGAGTCAATTTAATAGTAATTATTCAGAATATCATTGGCAATGTGCAAAGAGAATATTCAGGTATTTGAAAGGTACAAAGCATTATCGATTGTCATTTTCTATAGATAATAGCTCTATTGATTAGAAGGTTTTGTAGACTCTGATTGGGCCAACGATCAAGACAGAAAGTCATACACAGGATATGTATTTGAACTCTCAAATGATCTAATTTCATGGCAAAGTTGTAAGCAGAAAACTACTGCTTTGAGTATTACTGAGGCTGAATATATAGGTCTTAGTGAGGCTTTCAAAGGAGCCATTTATATAAAAAACATTCTGGGCGAATTAGTTGATTATAAAAGCAGTGTTATAATTTACAACGATAAGCAAAGTGCTAAAAAACCAGCTTTGAATCCGATATTTCATAAATGGTCAAAGCACATTAATGTAAGGTACCATTTTGTTACAGAGTGTGTCTCGAACAATTCAATAACTATTCATTATCAACAGACTAATGAAATGGTAGCAGATATTTTGACAAAGGGTTTGGCAAGAGCTAAACATTCTTATTTTGTTGAGAAATTAGGCTTGATAACTTAGTTATTTGAGATAGTGGGAGTGTTGAATATATCTCAGTATAACGTTTTGTACTACGACGGATGGCAGCACTGGCTGCAAAGTGTATTTCCGATGACACGGTGTGTTCTGTGTTCTGTGTGTTCTGTGAAGTTAGAAACTGAGTTGGACACATTCTATGATCTATGAAGAACTACACTCAAAAAAGATCAATTTGAAATAAGAGGAAAGAATGAAGATACTGAGTACGATTAAAATAATTAATCATAACTCATCTCTTCCTGTACATTGAATTGACTCTAAAAGCCTATCCAAGAAATGGAATTATCTTCGAAAAGTAGATATTGAACCTATGCACTGTGTAAAACCACAAATTTTCATCACAGGACATTGATTTCATTATTGCTAGAGAGGTCTACAAAAGGTCTACAAATTAACCTTTTTTATCTAGATCGAAGAGTAGATCAAACATTTTCCTTTTTTATAAACCATCAGTATGGCGATTTGCACCAATTAGTTGAAAATTCTTTCGAAATTAAACATTTGGGTGTGAAATATAAAACATACAACATGCAGATGGCATCAGAGCCTCTAAAATTTTGAAAGTGACAACAAAAAGAATAGCTACAAACAGATGGGAAATTTAGATTTTTATGACAAAATGACGATATGACTTTACCAAATGTTAAGTCCATTGTCCCGTGCCTATTGAAATCCATAGAGAAAATGATAGACAGAAACGGAAAGTTTGGTCTAGAGTACAAAAATAAAATAGGTGAATATTCAGAAAAAGAGTATGCTCGAATATTGCCCGCGAAAGAGGTATCAAAAAATACTATAAATGTTTGGTATGTGCCACATTTCGCGGTGAAAAATCTAATAAACCCGGAAAAATACGGTTTGTGAAAAATAGCTCTTACTGCAGATATTTAGGATATTTTCCATACAATCTACATCAGATCTATGGATACGAATGCACAGAGATTTTTGTGAAGGGACGATAAAAATACACATTATCAGTCCAATGTGTTATGAGGAGAAATGCGGAATTTGAGGAAAGATTCACAGAAGCAGTAAAAGCCATGAAGAAACAACACCATGTCGATCACTACCTCGATAGTGTAGATACAATTGAAGAAGCAAATAAAATATTATCGGATGTGTAACGAGGTGGTTTTGTCATACGAAACTGGTCCAGTAATTCCAAAGAGCTTCTAGAATACATACCAGGGGTCCTTCGGAATTCCAAAGAAAAAATTACGAACTTAGAAATAGAGTTTCTTCTACCCACTACGATAATTTTAGGAGTATTTTGGAATCAAAATCAAAATGTTTATCCTATTCAATGAAGTGAGACTCCAAAAACTTCAAAATGTTACTTGTCAAAACCGTAGCAAAAAGGGGACTGAAAACAGTCACGCCAATCTTTGATTATTTTGGTTTTCTAAGTACTTAACGATGGTTGCTCAAATTCAAACTTTTTTTTCAACATGGGTAAAACTATATATATTACAATAAATATAACATAAATTTCATGTAACTAATTCATTATAACATTAAAAATAGCAGTACAAAAATAACATTTCAAAACGCTCAAAGATGCGAGCTTGTTTCCTTCTTTTCATAAAAGAGGATGTATGCATCTCCATTCACAAGAGATTTTGGTGAAATTGGTGACACATGTGAATCAATGTATTCGTGCCACGGCCAGAATAAGGATGTCTGCAGAATGCTGTAATGTCCGCTGTAGGTAGATCCACTATGATTCGAATTCTTTTTCAGGACATTTGGCGTTCAAAAATTGGATGAGAAGATGAACTGAATGAAGCAATGATGAAAGAATGAAGATTATGTGAATCTCAACTTTGTCTATTCCTCCTTATTATGTTCTCAATATTTTTGGATCCGAAGAAATCCAGATTCATATTTTCTGTAATGCAAGTGCCCCCCATGCCTCCCCGGGGTTGAGTGCCCTGAAGTAGAAGCTTACCCCCAGCTAGTCAGCAAGGAGAACCTACTACCACACTCCTTCCACCCTCGCTCTCCGAGCGGTCCTCAACCTACTGATGGGCGCCCAAAACTAACAGGTGTCTATTGTTATAAGCGTCGAGCAATCCTCAGTAATACTAAGGATAAGTGAGTCGCGGTCGTGTTGTTCTTCGGTGAACTTGCTGAAAGAAAGTCTGATTAGTATACTTACCGGAGTCGCCTGACTGCGACTCGTGTGGGCGGTCGTTGGTTTTGTTTGGTCGGCATGGGGTATTTATCCCTCTCTCGGAATCTGGGGTCATCCATGTTCAACGCATCGTGTAGATCGCGTAGCGCTGGGTTGTTGTGTGATCTGATTCTATCGAACATGCTTTCTGCGTGTTCTCTCATATACACGTCCACATAGTGCGTGTCCAGGTCTAAGTCTCTGTATATATATCTATTTGGGATGTAGTATGGTGCGTTCACGGCGGCCCTTACGCACGCGTTCATGAATGATTGTATCTGTTTTCTGTATGTCTGTACGTACTGGCCCCAGGCAGTGCAGGCATGCAGTATTATCGGCATGAGGACGGTTTTCATTATCAGCAACTTCACTTCCAACCCCATGTTGCTTCTGCGTCCTATGATTGTTGCCAGTCGTAGTTTGGCATTCCTGACTATTCCTATTCTCTGCCATACATGAGCCTGGAATGTTAATTTTTTGTCTAGGTTGACCCCCAGGTATGTCGCTATGTTGGTTCACGGAATCTCTTGTCCGTTGAAGAAAACGTTGCCTTCCGGTTGTACAAACCTGCAAGTAAACAGTATTGCCTGACTCTTGTCAGGGTTTATACTGATCTTCCACAGGTTGGCCCACTCCTCTAGTCTGTTCGCCTGTTGTTGCAAGTACCTAGTGACGTGTACTTGGCTCGTGGATCTTGTCAGCAGGGCCGTGTCGTCTGCGTAGAGCGCCAACTTGTTAAAGTTATTCTCTGGCTTGGGCACGTCTGCTGTCTATACGGAGAAGAGGTGTGGCGAAAGGTCTGCTCCTTGCGGGACCCCCGCTTCTAGTAGTCGAATTGTCGATAGTTCGTCTCCTACTCTGCATCGGCATCGCCTGTGAGGTAGAAGAGACTGGATTATTTTTGCCATTTGTCTTTTATATCCAAAATCACTCATTTTGGCCAGAAGTCCTTCATGCCAAACTCTGTCGAACGCCTTGAAGACGTCTAGAAATATGTCTTCGGTTTGTGTCCTCTGCCGAAGTTGAAGCCCTCGGTCGCAAAGTCTACTACCCTCAGGACTTGTAGCTCCGTTGAGTATTATGATCTGAATCATGCAAGTGCCCATGCCTGTGCAGCTCTTGCCTTTCTTCGAATCAAGAAAAAAGATTCCATTCCAACAAGTTTCATTATGTCAAAGTACAGAGTATACATATACTCCAATGCGATACAGAATAGGCCAATTGAAGCGAACTAATGTCGATTTGTTATAGTGTGGATATAGGAGAAAAATTACTCTTAGTGAGAAAATTTCCAAGCATATTTCTGATCTTGTTACTTTTACCCCTTCAGATCTAAATAGACGTAAGATATATATCTTACTTGAAGAAAAAAAAAGCAGTCAACTGCTTACTTCACAGTAAACATTGAGTATAGGTAAGTTATATGTAGAAAATACCAATGTGAAAGAATGTATCTTTAAAAAGGAACAAAAATCTAGCAGATTCATATATGGTGATTGCCATACTTCATTCTTCATTTACAACAGAATTATAACAGGAAGAATGGCACGTCTCTTTCTGAAAACACGCCATCATCACGTCGTCTGTTCTGTACTAAATCTGACACCAAACAACTTATGCTGCGTGCTATCTCATAATAGAATGCTAATTCCGCTTATCTGCCATCAAAATTAAGAACTCATTGTGGTTCATGCATATTGAAATGGCTGCGATATAGACTATTATGGAGCGAAATTGCCACGACCGCCTCCACAGTAGCTTGTGGAGTGATGAATTGCCGAGATCCAACTGTTTATCGCTGTTGAGATTATAGTTTGAATGTTAGTTAAGCGATATGTCATCGTTCCATAGGGGTATTAGTTGATGTGTGAAGATTGTATTGTTACTTGGGTAACAAAGTTTCAGCGTTAATATTCTTAGATTGAAATACAGAAGTGACTTCAGATTTGTATATTTGTGAAATTCGCGAGAGCAGTGAAATCCATGCAGGGAAGAAATTACTCTTGAAAAATAACTACCAATTTTTTGTGAGTGAAAATAATTCAAATTGATATTGTCCTTTCATATCGCCAAAATGATGAAAAAATCAAAGACCAGTCCGCGAAAATAGAGTTTAGCAACGGTTATTTTCTTCAAACAGATAGAATGATGTAGCAATCAGAGTTTATCAGTGATCAATAACTGAAAATGAAGGAAATGAAAGGAAAGCAATTTGTTCATGTTATCATCAACCACCAATCAGGTAGTTGATGTTTCAATTTATATTCAATTTATCTATGATACACTTACCTCCTACCAATCTGTGCCTCGACTCATCATAATATATTTCCACTTTATTTTGCCAACTCTATACATATATTTTTGCTGTACCATCTGCTGCAATAGAATGAGCTTGAAGAAACATTGTAGTGATTCTTTGTTTATGAGAGACGAGAAAATCTTTAACTGCCTCGTACCCAGCAGAGTAATTAGTTCATAACTGCTTTCTTGTCAATATTTGCCTGTTATATCATTTTTGAACTCTCAGAGTATATACTCAACGACCTGAGTTGTTCTTCCAAGTATCAATAATAAAGGTTTGGGATTGGGTTAAATTGTATAAAATCGCATATCTCATTCAGCAGATTTTATTGGCAATATAGGATATTTTCGAATTGAATCGAAACAGCATTGTGAATGATAGCAATTTCATTGAAATCGAAAAGAATATGCGACGTTAAGGCCTGGCGCACATTGAGACACATGCGACGCAACCCACGTAGGGCAGCGCAAACGACGCAGTGCACAAAATTCGTGGGCTGTGTTGGCCTACGCATATTGTCTACACGAGCTGTGTTGTTTCCTGAATAGAAGGTAGTTCCAAAATAAAAAGTAATCATGGAACATTTATTACTAGATTTAAGTTCCGAGCCAGATTCGGATGCAGATTGGAAAACAGAAGTTTTGCTGTACGACCTATCAAAAAAAAGGAAGAAATCATAACTTGTTTGGCAATCGTGTTCCAGATGTCATCTTTTAGTTTGGATATCATATATGAGGGATCATTTGTATCATATTTATTGAACAGGAAATTTTCTGACAGCCTCAATAAGTTCTACCTGCATTTTTTGCAATTATTTTGCCACCCACGCACACGAAATCTGTGTCTCGATCACTGGGCGACACACGTTTTGTTTGGTACCTTCGTGGCCTAGACTGTGCTGCGTCTTAATATGCGGGCGTGCAATGCTGCCCTGCGTGGGTTGCGTCGCATGTGTCTCAATGTGCGCCAGGCCTAATACTCGTACATCTAGCCACGTCAAGTGAGTCAGTGACTTGGGTGACGGCTGTGCAATAGATAGATACAAGTTTAGTCATTCACGTTCCTGATCACATATTATGTGAACACTATATCTTCAAGAATTGTACTTCCTTTATTGCATTTCTGGTGATTGGGGAAATTGTTTTTTTCAAACAAAAAATTTGATTTGAGAATTGAGAGTTTGTTCTTATTTCGATGCATTCAGCAGATGATATTTCAGACAATACCATTAACGAATACCTCTCGATCTGAAAACTCTCTCAGTTGAATATCGAATATCAAATTTTTTGAATCTCAATACAATCAAGCAATCAGCAATAGATGTAACTACTCTTGCTACGGGCTTGTGGTCTCCTAATATTGGTTGCTTATGGCATTGCTTGAAAACATTTATTTTTAAATGGCGAGACAAACATCAAAGAGAAATCTGACGCAATTGTTCAAATGAAAAATTTCATGAACGATTATTTTTATTTCTAACATATTAAAAAAGGTATTCTCAGAATGTTATATATTCCAAAAGTATGCAGGAGTTGCGAGTGAGTTCTCTTTCAAAACATTGAAACAACAGTTATGTAATTTTGACGTATTTGTTACAGGGATGACATAGTTAAGTGTCCTTGTGTAGTACAACACAATGTTACAATACAGAAAATATTATGATCATGCAGTGTCACATTGATTTTTCATACAATGTGTGGAAGTCATATGGAATAAATTCTTTATTTCAGTTACTGTACATATTTCAAAAAATCCCGAATGTAAATTATAATTTAACATTCTTCAACGTAAAAATGCCACCCCTACCTTCAATTCCGTTCGAATGACAGGTACAACCCCCAATTTTTTCTTCATTCTCTATTCAAAAATGTTATTGCTTTCAAGTTTATTGCAACAATCGAGATAAAATAAATTAAAATCATGTGGTTACCGAAATTCCATAAAATATACACGAAACTAAAATGTAATGCAAGACGTAATGAAATGTAGAATACGAAAAAAACTATAGATGATAAAAGTTTAGAATGTTCACCGCGAACGTCTTGGCAACATCCCAATCTCAAATGAAACTGTCTTCTAACATTATTCAACATATCAGGCGTGGCCGACCTTATTGCAAGCATTATTCGTTTTTCAAATTTTTGTTTACATTGCTCTTTACATATCCCCATGGAAAGAAATCTAATGACGAAAGATCAGGTGATCGCGCTGGCCATTCAATCGATCCTCGCCTCCCTAACCACCGATTAGGAAATATTGTATCGAGGTATTGTCGGACAATAACTTGGTAATGTGGTGGTGTTCCATTCTGCTGACATCATATCGTATTCACTGGAACGTGAGGGTTTCCTGGATCAGGATATAAATTTGGTTAACTTGGAATAATATCATTGTCAAGTAGTGCCAAATAATTATTGCGTGGGTATTGCGTGTGTTCTCCTCTCATCCAGTGAAGATTTTCCGTTAACCAGTAGCGGCAATTTTGCCGATTATCATTACCGTTAACAAACAAAGTAGACCCATCTGAAAACATAGCGTCTTCTAACTGGATAATATTGTTCATTATTTGCTAACAAAAAAAAGTTTTTCTATCAAAATCGTCTTTCATGATCTCCCGAGTAGGTATCATTTTATAGGGATGCATTTTATTTTCATTTAATATGTTTACTATCGATATTTGGCTAACATTAAATGTAGTGAATGCCTGCCTACTTGTTGTATGTGGGTGTTCCTCCAACTCAAGCATCTCATCTAATTTGAGTTCATCACTCATTGCATTGGCAGCTGCTTTTTTCATCTGCTCCAGATAACCAAGCTCACGAAACTGATTCTCTATTGAGCTTATTGTTCTTTGAGATAGGAGCGGTAAATTAGGAAATTTCTCATGAAATAGGCTAGCTACTTCCTGTTGTGTCCAGGTTTTATCTCCGTAATCAATCATTCGTTGAACTGTTTTTTATGCGTTTTCGTTAATCTAACCATTTGTCAGACTTGAAGTTAACGAAGTTAAACTCAAATTAAAATACTGACAACTAATATGGTAGCATACAAAACAAGTTGACAAGGCGTTTTAAACTAACATTGTCTCGAAAATTTTTTACAGTTTTTCAAAGGATAACATCGTAAGAAAACAGTGCTATGGTTTTTGCTTACTTTCTTATTATCAGTACCTCAACATCGAATAAGTTTTAAGTATATTATAATAAGTGTTGACTGTATTTTATCAAATTTTGTTACCGACATGATTTTCATTTATTTTATCTCAATAAACTTCAAAACGATAACATTTCTGAAAATAGTATTGAGAGACCTTTCAAACGATATATCACAAGCCTATACTTCCTATTTGAGAAATTAGGGGTTGTACCTATCATTCAACGGTGGTAGAAGGTAGAAGTAGCATTTTTCCTTTGAAATATGTCAAATAATCATTTAAATTTGATGTATTTCAAGATTTTGTTAAAATATGTATCGTAACGAAAATAATGAATTTATTCCATTTGGCTTTCACACATTGTATAATACATAATTGAGCTGATGAACTATCGAAGCATTTCACGAATATGAAAAAAAAATATATGATAATTATGCTTTTTTCGTGTGACACATCTATAGAACCTACCTCGAAGGACAATTTTCAAAATGTTCGGAACTTGTATCCCTGAGAAAATCTCATCATATCCAAATATTCATTCAAAATTATGTTCAATATGGAATGATTATTTTACCTATTAAATTATTCACTATGATTTCCAAAGCAAAACAAAAATGCAATACTATTCCACCATCGAAATGAATAAATAACTGGAAAATGAAAAAATGTAAATTGACTGTTGAAAATCAATAAAATTATCCTAATTAAAAATGAACAGATTTGTAGTTATACTGCGTATTTTGAACGGAATTGATTTTTGTTTGCGATCCACAAAAGTATCTATTGCATATTTTTTATGCTCAGAACCAAATCGATTTAGTTGAAAGACCTAAAATTATCAGTGTCTTACGAGTGTGTTACAAAAAATGTTAGTGAAATCACGTCATTCCATCAGGAAAAAAAATCACCAATCTCTGAATGCAGACAAGGATTTCAAGTCTTGTTGAAATCATTATTCATTTTCAAAAACATATATATTTTCTACTACACAATTTTTTATCAAAATCCTTCATCTACAGGGTAATTTAAGATCGGACCCTACCATTGGGATCTCCTAAACTACAGGTGATACGTCGAAGCTTGAATTGGGGAAGAGTTGCGTTATTTTGTGCTCAACAAAATACTGTTTGGAAACTTGAAAAATTCCGAGATTTCAAGAAATATCCGGAAAAAAAACTGAAAATCGGAATTTTCGTTTTTATTTTTTTCTGGCGTTATTTGCCAACATAGCTGAGAACAAAAAAAAACATTTTCATTGACAATTTTGTTCCACTACACGTTTTCATGTTCAGATTTACTATCCAACATTTCGTCTTCTGCAATCATCATCAAGTTTTTTTTTCTAGTACCTACAGGCGCAAAATAGCGCTTTTCATTCCGATTTCACTGATGTATATTTATGATTTGCGCTTCTAAAACCACAGGTGTTGAAAAAACTTAAACTGAAATTCTCATTTTTTTATGAACACTAGTTGTCAGAACTCATCGAACATCATAGGTTTGCAACAGCTGGATAGAAATCATTCAATATTTTGAATAAACACTTGGCTGACCACAGTGCGTTTCAAAAATCAAAAATAAAAGCATGGGCCTGTTAAAAAGGCACAAAAAGTATTACAACAAGTGTTTAAGCCGCGTATCCATTTCGCGAGGCTGCCGCGCGCAGCTTGGTTCGCGAGGCAAAAATGTTTTATGGCTCGCGCGGCATACGCTCATATTTTATTTTACTTCGATTTCATAGCCGCGCGCGGCAGCTTGAGCCAATGCGTACAGGAGCACCGCAGTTTTGAATAAATCATGGGTAATGTAGCATGTGCTGCCGCTGCTTTTATTTTAATTCACGAGCTTTCAAAGAAGAAAAAACGTAAAAATAAACGAATATATCTGTGGTGGCTGAAAGAAATATATCAAAAAGAGCACAGTGTAGAAACAAGCAACTTTTTTTTCCCTAGATTTCCTTTTTTTATCCTAGATTTCTCTCTTCGGTAGCTAGCTAAAAGGTTGGTCACCTTTTTTTCAAAAGATCAACAGATATATACGTTGAAACGGAGATATCTTGCCAGACATCTTCTCTAAGATTTTTGTTGTGGTAATTTTC
>WOGM01000447.1:0-12808 GCA_015342125.1 Leptinotarsa haldemani | reverse complement strand
CTCAAAATTTGTGGAGTCGGGTTCTGTAATGGATGAAAAAAGGGCACCCATTGGAATTGGGAATGATGAAGAAGCAGCTGTGGTGGTATTGGGACATCTCCAACTTATGGTAAACAAGCAATATGTACGGCAACTTTCTGCAGTTTCCGGTATTAGCTAATCTAACGTTTTCAGAATTTTACATAGACACAAGTTCCATCCGTACAAAATTAAATTATTTCATGAATTAAATGATGATGATTGGGATCGAAGGCAAGGGTTTTGCGAAAATATGTCCGAGCGTATCAACAATAACCCAAATTTCTTGTACGTTTGCTTTCGTGACGAATGCACTTTTTTACTTAATGGAGAGGTTAACCGGCTAAACGTTTGTGTAGAAATTTTGGGAGACCACCTAATTTGACCTCTGTTTATTCCTGGTAATTTAACTGGCGAACATTATCTTGAAATGCTGGAGAATGCGATTGTTCCGTTAATAAGTGGATCCTCTACTACTTGAACAACAATTGCATTTCTAACAAGACGGAGCTCCACCGCACCAGTTCGCCAATACGTCAATTTGCAATACCATGGTCGTTGGTTGGAAGAAGGGGTCCTATGAAGTGGCCTGCCCTGACCTGAACCCTCTGGACTTCTTCTTGTGGCTCACCCTGAAAATTTGGACGAACTACGCCAAAGAATTGTGAATGCGTGTCGTCAAATAACTCCAATTCTGCTGAACCATGTCAGAGACGGTTTTCAGTCAAGATTGTATTATTGTTTGGAAGTCAATGGAGGATAATTTGAACATTTGATTCAAATACGCAGATTTGATTTTTTTGCTTGTAAGCATGATGATAAAACAATTCAATTTTTTCAAGTATGTGATTTTTTGAACATTGTTTAATTTTATAAAAAGGGATTAGTAAAAATGGGCTTGTACATATAAAAATGTCCAAATTATTCAAGGTGGCTCATTCGAGCTGCAAAATTGATTTTCGGCGAAAACGGTTCATCGAATTTACGTTTTTCATACACCGTTGTAAAGAGGCTTCCAAGACCTTCCAAATAAAGTATCATTCAACCCCTCGCCCCTTCAAGTTTGAGGAGTTGAAGAGCCCCCTGTTAGGGGGTTGCTCGTTCAAGCCTAAAATATACGTCAAAAGATGTCCCCCAAACAAAATCATTCGACGTGTTTCGGTAAATTTTTCCGCTCACTATGGGATTAGAAATTTACGGGATGGCTTGTCTGAGATGGAACACCCTGTATGTTGATTCGGAACGGTTATCTAACAGTTACAAGTCTAGAACCAACAAAAACATAGTGAACTGCCAAGTTTCTGATGAAAATATTTCTAATTGCCGAGTATAATCTTATCGAAATAGCTATAGATATCTGCGTTTCTTTGAATTCCATGTAAAATACTCGTCAATATTTGTTATTTGCCGTAAAATGTATGTACTCTTTTCTATTTATTTTTAGCGCATTTCGCAAGGTTTACTTTTTCATAAACAAAACACAGTTTCAATGAATTTCTTTGTTACTATCTTTATCCATTTTCTTCAAACTAACAAAAGTTGCTTCATTCAAAATGTTCTATTTCAGGAATTAATAAATCCGATAGCTGTGAAATTCGTATACGTGTCCTTTGAAGGTTGGGTTAACTAAAAATTTTATATATTCAATACTGGTAGCGCCATCTAGGTATATGTTATCCTGCGAACTTTTCAGACGACCTGATAATAGCCGAACTTGTGATAAGTCGTTTCAAATATTCAACACTAAAAAATAAATACTATCATCACCATAAACAAGAGTAAAAAAAAAGCAGAGTTAGTCCATCAATTTAGTTTCTCTATTACATTTTATAGATTTATATTACTTCTACTGAATAGTTTGTCATTCTATATTTCAATGAGTCTACCAAAGAAAACTACGGTTAAAGTTACTTATCTGTGATTTTTCTTATCATTAACTTTTCACAAGTAACATTTTTTTTCTTAAATGCGTATTATACCTATCGACAGAGAACGTGTTAATTCTAGAAACGATTTCTCGGCGTACATTTCACAGTATTTATCTACACAATTGTCACGACACCGGCATATTTATGTGAATATAATTACGGTTTTGCGATGCCAAGCGATCACAAAACCGGTTCTGCCCGGTATGTTTCGTATCCACTCGATTTTTCATCGTAAATACCAATCAACATCAATTCCGATACGAATCCTACCCCTCTGTCCCTTCTCTGGGTCGCATATCCGACCATTAACCATCCCATAAAACGGGCATACAACACGAGAGATGCATAAAAAGAGAAAACGACACTGGCAGCCATAAAAACGAATAACGTTTTCTGAGACGCGTCGAACATTAATTTCAACATCGTGTGTGCCTTGGCGGGCGTGGGTTGGAAGAATATTAACGGAATTGCCGGTAGGCGGCCTGGTAATCAGGTTATACCATTGTAAAAACACGTCCCATTGTATAAGGCTTCGACCTACGCGGAGAATTTCAAACAGTCGAGGGTTCTAACTCTCTGTTCCTCTCTCTCGGATTTTCTTTTGTTTTGTTTGTGACTCGGCGAATCTGATACCGCGCGAACGGAACTGATAAACAGTGTTGCCAACACAATAAAGTTGTTTCGCGCAAGGTTGATGTCAAAAGTCTGTAGAATACGATCGAAAAGCGCGAAACAAATCAATTGAAAAATAGGTGGTTTCTTGAATAACAATCTCAAATAAATTAATAATTTGAAACAAGCTTGCTTTGAAAGCAAGCTTTTGAGATACAGAATTGTGTCAAAATCAAGTTACATACATGTTGTATTTTTGTGTATTTTTTATGAAGTTAAATCTCGCGATAAGCTATCATATAATATATTGAGTAATGAAATGATTTGATGGGTTTGATTTAATTTAAAGTTTTTCTTCCTTTCAGGGCATTTGAATAAAAGATATTTTAACCTCGAATTGGGAATGGATCTGTCTAATGTTCCGCCATGGACGGGTACGGCTAGCTAAGATGTCTACGTGTTCCGCATTTTTAAATTGCCTTATAACGGAGGTGGAATCTGGAATCTAAAATATAATGTAATAATAAAAAATTGACGCTATTTTATGAAATGGACACAAAATCGAAACCTAGGGGTTATTTTTCAGTGAATTTTCAGGTTGTTCAAAGCAGTTGCGGCGTTGTTTTGCTTTCATTATTTTGTCAATTTCGGATGCACAAATTGATAACACAATTGCACAGATCTATTGACCGTTATGTATAAGAATTGACCGTTATGTATAATAATTGACCATTAGGTATAATAATTGACTATTAGGTATAGGAATTGACCGTTATGTATAAGAATTGGTCGTTCTGTATAAGACTTCTATATTCGCGGAGAATTTCTAACAGTTGCGGGTTCTAACTCTGTCTCTCTTGAATTTTATTTTTATGTTTCGTGTCGCATCAAATTTGATACCTCGCGCTAAGCGGACGGAACTGATAAGTGAAATTCGATAACAACGGATGGTATTTATGTTAGATTTTGTCGGGGAGATTATTACCCAGATGGCGATTTTGAAGGACTTCGTACCGTAAGGTGGATACCCTAGACACGAGAAAACTGGGTTAAGATAAAGGAAACACTAACAATAAGTCACATTTTTATACCAGTTCAGCAAAATATAAAGAACTTAATACGTTCATATAGTGGGGCGGTTAAAAAAATATGGTTTTGGAATACACATTCTACCAACAACAAATGTTGAATGAATCAAGGATTTCGAGTATAATGTTCCATTTCCTTGTTAGTTTCGCCTTTGGTGGAAGCTAAACATATTCTGATACATCATCAAACTGGTCATTATTAAGTCTGACGTTCGCATTATAAAACCTAGATGTCGCCTGCTCCTTAGTTATCTCGAATATCTTCAAATATGAGATGGAGTTCCGAATTCAACTATTTCAAGGTCTAATGTAGCAATCTAGTAAAAAATTGCTTCGTTTATCGTTTGAGTTTCATAAACATAATCATGTAACTAGAATGTCGTAGTTTTTCAATCGAACGAAAAAAGGTTTTTTTGATGTCTGTAATTGAAAATTAGATTCTACGACGAGATAATCATCGGCAATTTCGTTCGATCTGTTGTTGCATGAATGCCGGGGGAAACTGCCACGCCTCTAGTGAACGTGATTGAATGCGTTACCCATTTTGCTGTCACTAACAGCTGTTTATTAAAGCGGATGACAGTGACGTTTAATTACAAAGCATTACCTTACTTGTGTCATGGTGAATTTTCAAATGGCAATGAACATCGGTCCCCTAAAATCAATCTACTCATGTGTAAGTTAGTGACATCATGTTGGATGTACTGTCGAACACATCTGAAGATTTGAAATTTAATACACTTACTACATATAAAGTTGAAAGTGGGGATAATACAGAGATAGCCGTAGAATACTTGCCCGAATAAAGGAAACTGTGTCCGTTTTGAAGTGTGTGTATAAGTGGCTTTTCTACTACCGCCACTTATACGTGACATTAGGTACTACACCTACTGCAGCCTGTACAGAGATGAAACATGTTATAAAAATTATAATTTTATTTTAGTCTTCATTGTAAAGAACTGATTTTTACATTTGTATAAACGAATATTTCAATAAAGAAATTAAACAATTAATATTTGACGTTTAATTTATAAAATATAATGGCGCAAACTGTGATCCATCTTAATAATTGCTGTCAGGTATCATTCTTTTAAAATCCATGTGTTGTATTTTATTCAGTATCAGTTATCAAACTGTAATTCAGTAGATTATTCTTTCCTTCGGAAACCATTATCTTTGGTTAAGAAAGGCGAGTAAACATGTGGTGTTTCTGTCATGCCTAGTGCTGACCTCTCTTGTCTGAAGATAGATTTCTTAAATTTCGATGGCAAGTGGTTCTTTATTCGTAAAAGAGGGGGCAGCACAAGAAAACAAAAACTAAATCAGGTGTTATTTATGTATTAATGTGTAATACTGAGTTTTTTTAAATAATCAACAGGGCGTAGATTAACCAACAGAGTCCAGGGCTGTTTCTTTTTATTCCTATACAAAAACAGATTAGAATTTTTAAGGGGAATATCTATTGAAGCGAAATATTTTTCGAAGTTACATCGGGTGAGTCATGACGGTTTCCGATCTTTAGATAACGACGATATCATCCGATCGTGACAGGGGCTCTACTCGCCGCTCGAAAAAATGTACTGTCACGTTTTCGTTCTCGGCAGCCGTTATTTTAGATCGGTGAATGCAGACATGGTTCAACAACATTTTCGGCCACTCCCTTTTCCACGATCGCATCCTTTCAACATTGTAGAGTTTGATCGATAGCGACCCTCTTTCAAAAAAAATGCCGACGCTATATCTCGTTTAATGATTCTAAATGACACGTCGCTATTCGCTCGAGAAAATTGGGGTGGAATATTTGCGAAAATTGGTGTGGCTAGAATTTCAATCGATATGTTTTCACAAAAGTTTTGTTTCTGGAATTATTTCAGTAAAACGGAAAATATCAAGTTTTCTTGTGAAAACATTAGAGCAAGTGTTGAAGTATAAAGAAAACTTCAGTACATTAGGAATTTGTTCTTTATGTATTAAAGGAAAAACAAAAAGTCATAAAAATGTATTTGCTGTTATTTTTCACAAAAGTTTTGTTTCTGGAATTATTTCAGTAAAACGGAAAATATCAAGTTTTCTTGTGAAAACATTCGAGCAAGTGTTGGAAGTATAAAGAAAACTTCAGTACATTAGGAATTTGTTCTTTATGTACTGAAGGGAAAACAAAAAGTCATAAAAATGTATTTGCTGTTATTTGTGTACGTTTTAGTTGCACTCGATGAGTTTTGCAGAAAATTACAAGTTTTTCTCACGGAACCCCGACAGATCAGAAAATATTTGCGAAAATCCTATAATTGATTCGTAGTTTTCACTATTATACAGTCTGCGTTCGGTCTTTATATGATTAGCAATAAGTTATTTTTGAAACTGTTGACATATGTGTATATACTTAACTTTGTTAGTACTTCTGATTCGTTAGTACTTTTAGTAGAACATAAGAGTCGGCGCCCAATATGGGGCCACTTAAAAGCAACGATACAAAAAAGGAGACTCATCGAAACCCTTCACTTCATCTATAATCTATTAATCGTGAATCTACCTGAAACAAAACATATTCCTTTCTGACAATCTGTGGTGAGTCAGCGAGCTCAATAATAACCAGCAATTGAGATTTCTTTATGGAAACTCATTATTCGTTCATTATATAAATTGTGCAACTTCGCTGCACCTATAAAGTGAAAGCGTGAAACATTAGGTTATACATTTCACTTTCTATCATTAAATTCAAACCTTGGCACTAAGTCTACGCTAATTAGTTCGATCGAAAGCTTCCTATCTGGAAATAATACGCAACTTGCTAATCGGTCGAAACTACGCCAAGTTATGTTGGGATTTAGTTGAATTTGTCACGCTACTTGGCGAGTGTCAAGGTCACAGGAGGGCAGCACATTTGACGATTATTGCTTTGGGCGTGCTCAACTTGAAATTGGATAAGGCATTTTTTTTGTGTCGAGTGGTCACGTTTTATTAATTAACGCGAGAAAATTATATTTCAAAAATGGCAAACAAGCACTGGCTTCAATTATAATTGCACTAGTATTTTGATTGTATTATTTAAAAAACTAACTTTTGATTTTTTTGCAGGACCCACTACAAAATCGCGTAAAAGAAAACCAGTAGAAGCCGAAACTTCCTCCACTAACGCAAAACCCCGCAACTTCAATACAAAGGAAGATTTAGAGAACAAACAGACCCACAAACAGACCCGTAGGAAAAACTTGAACAATCGCTCTTCGAACAGGAAAAAAGTATTAGAGGAAGCGAATAACTCGAAACTCCGAGAGATCGAAGTGAGAGTAGAGGATTGTCTACAGGCGAATTCGGCACTTTCGATACTCTGTAGGCAAAAACTAGAAGAACATTGCGCGCAGCCGCTCAGTTCCCCGGATTCATCCCCTGTCGAGCGACAACCGGAGTCGACGGAGTTGTGTTCGGTAGACCCACCGCCAGCATCTCCCAACTTAGAATCTATTGAGGGACCTCCAGAGTCTCCCGATCCGGATCCAATCGACGAGGATAGTAATGGCAGTAGTGGTAGTAGCGCTAGTGTAGAAATAGTGAGTGTGGATGTGAGAAGTGACGATGTGCAGTGTGAATCTATGCCTGCTGCGAAGGAAGTGGTGAACAGTGAGCTAAACGGAAGTGAAGAGGACTGTGTGATAGTGGCTCAAATTAGGACAACTACGACGCCAAATAAGGCAGACGAGCTGAGGGAGTGCTCTATTAGAGGTGAGGAATAGTTTTCTTCAATACTTTAGGCGCCCAACGTGGGGCCAGAACGGAAAATTTTAAAATCTTTTTTGTTAATTGTAAAGACCCGTGAAAACAACCCAATGATGTAATATAATGGTTGACATCATTCAGAGAACAACAAAGCCACCTATTTCTATTCTAGGTTACTGTTGAAATACCAGATTTTTGTTGAAATTTTTAAAAATCTTATAGGATTACTTCTCTGCTCTTTCTGTTCAACTACGTGATTTTCGTTGTAATTTAAAACAAAGAAAATTATAAAAAAGAATGAACATAAGTAAAATGTTCAGCTCAATTATTTTCACAATTGAAATTAAACATGAACTACATCGATATATATATATATATATATATATATATATATTTACTTTGACTTGAAGGTGATTTAGTAGTGGCATGTTAAAGTTAATTGAATGAAAACCAAAAGTAGAACCATTGTTCTCAAAAAACCCATACAAGTGATTATGAATATTCATTTATATATGTCAATAAAAGGCAGGTATATTATCATTTTTGTCAAGTCCTACTCATTATACAATGTTAAATTGATTTATCTACGATTTTAAATTACTCAATTTCGAAAATAGTTTTTCTTGAGTTTGGAGGTGTTGATTCTTCTAGTTTAAATAATGTATATTTTTCTTGGAATCAAATTAGATTATAGAATCTCCAGTAATCCGAGAATGCATAACTTAGATTGAAATCATTTATACTTTCCCCATATGATCATTACAATTTAAATATATTTAATGCCTTCTGTTGAAGCACAAATATTTTTCTAGTTGTAACCAACACCTATATATTGCTCGATATAACGGATAATTAATTGACGAAGATTTGCTTTTTTGTTATATCTAATTTATAATGCTTTCCAAAAAAACAAAAGATATGCGAAAATCATGACAAAGTGTAGTTATTTGTCTTGAGTCTTAAATGAAGAGGATGAAGCTGCCTCTTCGAGTCGAACATTTCCTCTCATTGATGTCCCCAAGTATGAACTTTGCGGTATATCTCTTTCGTTTGCGTCTGTAGTGACGGCTTTTTCATTTTGCTCCAGGTGACGATGACGGACCGCTGGTGTCATCCTCGCCATACCACAGCAGGATGGATCTCGGTTCGGAATCAGCGTCCAGCCTCCTGCTCCGTTTCCCAGATGACCGTTCCGATTCGGGCGTGAGTTCGCTGAGATCGGGCAGTGGCGATGAACGGTCTGGGTCGCGGTCCAGCGCCCTAAGTTCATCGGACGAACCGCCAAACAACCTTTCTACGTCATCAACGTCGTCGACGTCGAGCAGCTTGTCGCAACAAACTTCGCAAAACAGGTAAGTTCTCGATTAATATGATCAGTGAATAATGATAGTTATCATTACTATTATTTTTGTGAAAATCATTAAAAAGTTATGATTTTGCGTTAGTTCCATGATATTCGTCAACACTTGATTATTTATTCTCAAAGTAAATATTTTATTTTCCATATTCCATCTCCTATATTTTGTCAGATCAGCTTTTCCAGTTGGAAGGTCGAATAGACCCACTCACTTTGGACCTAACCTACTATCAGAAAATGCCCGCATTTTATTAGTTGTAACCAAAACTGTTTGGCTTTGGGACTTAATGCCAATCAAATTGGAAATTGAATACGTTCAAAATGAATTGGCAAATCTGTATAGGGATTCGTGGTAATAATATATTTTCACCTCGGAACTTGCCGGCTTCGTCATCGTTTTTTATTATTATTTTTTTTTAATGACAATCGCGTGCCGTTGCACAGCCGTGCTGGATTCAAATTACGGAGCGATCCAACTTTCAGTTGTAAATTATGCGGTGGCATCGCAAACTGTATCTACGCTCGATGGATAAACAATAATAGTTGCCGAAAACTGTGTAGGGAGTGAGATAAGGTTTATTTTGAGAGAAAAAGACAGGAGACCTACTTCGTTCCCTACTCCGTGCTGTTTACTGAGTGAGAAGTGCCATCGAAAGACGCCCGGCGGAAATAATTGGGGTGATCTATCGAATATGAATATAAAACTATCCCCTTAAATTGGCAGCACTGGTAATAACCACTATTTTAATCGTTGAACGCTATTTGTCTGAAATAGAGAGTGTCTTCTGTTTCGCATCGTTGTTTCTTGTCGCGATCTGTTGACTGTCTCACGTCACAGAAGAGTAACAATAGGAGTTGTCGTTCATAAGCACGGGAAAATTGAAGAGTATTTCTCACGCAGACAGGTTGCCATCTTCTCAGAAATTTCGCATTGATTGAAGTAGACAAACGACAGAGAACAATTCGTTTTGGAAATTCTGACCACAGAAAAAGAATAATTTACTGTTCTGTGTCGCAGATTGAGTACTGTCTGCTGCACAGATTGGTCGGAGTTCCAGTGTCATATGTCCGATATTTTCACTCAAACTATTCTTCAAATTCGGCCTGCTTCTTCGATATTGATGCCGCTTCCTTACATTAAACGCGCCGGTCTTTTCACATTGTTTACGCTTCTGTGCGTCCATGTTTGTGTTCTCTGCCACAGCAGGGATCGCCACCTTAATATTTTTCAGGTGGTTTTCAGTAAATAATGTTCTGTTCCAAATGGTAAATATTCCGTATTGAGGGCACCAGGCGATTTTGAAAAAAATTTGATTGCACTTACGTATTTTGATGCCTAGATTACGAATCCAAAAGAAAAAAGCGGGGCTCTCCCTTATTTACTAAGTTACGGTCCTTCAAAGTTTAGAAAAGGGCAACTTTTCAGCCTTTTTTTTACTAGATAAACTGTTTAGAAACACAAGCATTTATTCACTAGGTCACCTTTACACCTTATTCCTCCTTCCTGCACACTTTTCACATTCCACATTTTTCCAATAAAAATGTTAAAAAATGTAACGAGCTGCTTTTTGGTTATATATCTCTGTATTTTACATTTTCAAGGTTAATGGTATACTTGGTACCACAGATTTTGTCAATATTCCTATATTTTAACATTTTTATTGGAAAAATGTTGATTGTTGAAGTGAAAAGTGTCAAAGAAGGAGAAATAAGGTGTAAAGATGACCTAGTGATTAAATGCTTGTGTTTTTGAATAGTTGATCTTGTGAAAAAAAAGGCTGAAAAGTTGCCCTTTCCTGAACTTTGAAAGGTGGTAACTTTGTAAATAAGGGAGAGCGCCGCTTTTTCCTTTCGGATTCGCCGCTTTTTCCTTTCGGATTCGTAATCTACGCATAAAAATACGTAAGTACACAGAAAAATTTTTCAAAATCGCCGGGTGCCCTCAAAACGAATATTTACCTTCCAAATACCTCAGTGAGGATATATTTGCATCTTAGACTATATTACTTTCTTCTTGATAAGTTTACACTGACGTCTTATTTTGTGACAATTATGATCGACCACCTGTACGAATTTCTAATTCATTAATGAAGAAGAATTGGTGATTGTTCATGATTTAATATTGGCAGCTCTGTGCGGTGGTGTCATATATAACTTATCATATTTACAGGTGCTGGTTTGTTTTTGTTCTTGGGAGTTCCGTGGTGGCCGTGGTAGTGGGACGGACGTGCTGATAACTTCCGCCCACAAAGAAGGTTCGCGGATGCCATGTGCTATCGTGGGGCTCCATTTTGTGTTGTGCTAGTCCATTGTGTTGAATACGGAAATGTTTGAGTGTCTTTAAAAAAAAAAATATGAATAAAGGGTCCTCTGTATATGTGAAAAAAAAAGCCAAAAGGTCTCCCAAGCAGGAGGCGATTTCATAAAAACCAAATTGTCGATCTGTCAGTAAATATTTGTTTCTGAAAGGCAAGACCACTACGCAAATCAAATATGAGTTAGATTCTGCGTATGGGGACTCCCGTATGGGAGTCTGCGTATGGGCACCATCATTTACCACAGTGAAATTTCGGGCAGCTGAATTTAAACGTGGTCGTAAGAGCTTGGGAGATTATGAACGTTCGGGATGCCCAAAAACTGTAGCCACCGACGAAAACATCGCCAAAGTTCACCAAATGGTGCTAGAAGACCGTCGAATTAAAGTGAGAGAGATAGCAGAGGCTATGAACATGTCAACAGAACGTGTTTGTTACATACTTCATGAAGATTTAAGCATGAAAAAGCTGTCTGCGCGTTGGGTGCCGCATTTGCTCACTTTACACCAAAAACGTGTTCGAATGAACATTTCCAACGCTATGTTGGCGCAGTTTAGGCGCAATGAATCCGAGTTTTGGCGCCGATTAGTTACTGTAGATGAAACTTGGATACACCTTTACACGCCCGATCTGTAATATCAAAATATGTTCAAAGTAATTGTTGTACAATGAGGTAAAGGATATTATTCGTGATTGATTTTTTCGATTAATATGGGTTTATTTAATGATGATAAAACGCGTTTTAATATTCAGAGATTTACATCAAGTTCTTATTTGTCTTACACTCCTTTCCTTGAAAAAAATAACAGGAGATCTTCCAAATAGTCATTATAATCAGAGACAAGTTTAAACCTGGCTACCCAATCGTGTAGAAACTATTCTAAATAGATGTCACTATATAATTATTATACAAAAGTAATAATTTTGAAAGATATTTTCTGCTTGTTACTTTGTATTATTTTAAAGTTTCCTAAAACTACGAATGCCTATGATGTCTTTGCATGTATTACCTGATTTGGTGATGAATTAACTACACTGAGGCATCACATATACGAAAGTAACTCACATACCTGGCTTTTTAGAGTTCATTGATTGAATACAACTTAATTTTCAGGTCGCCTCTATTTATCCCTGCCTCACTGGCAGCCGTCCCACAAAGACATCACGAAGCTGGAATCGAGCCGGTAAGGGTTTGGAGGGACCCCAACCTGTTGCTGGAAGAGCCGCACGTTCGGCACATACATAGCGTTCAGCACCAGGTAGGTCAAGTAAGTGTTATTGACAATTTCTTTTTTATTGGTGGTGGTACATTTGAAATTATCTAACTGAGTTGTCATCAGTTCACTTGTCGATTTTACGATTCTTTCTAATGAAAATTTCACAGGAAGTCCTAAAAAATACCTTTGGCGTTTATTACATGACGCTGAACTGTTCTGTTCACTATAGTGATTATGACATGAGTTTTCATATATTAATGAACCGAGCACTGAAATCAATATAATAATCAAAATGCTAAAACTATGCACTGAAATGGATACGACATGCAAGTCTATTCACTTCAAATACTTGTATACTAGTCTATAATAAAATTAATGACGTTTGTCATTGTGCATTAGAAGTGTTAAAAGTATACTCAAACTATGCACCAATAGAGAGAGAGAGAAATACGTTTATTGTCCTAACAAAGAGTTCTTGTTGACAAACGATTATGAACTATGTCAAAGTAGTATAAAAGTAATTCCTAAAAGCCCATTTATATAAAATAGGGTGTTA
>WOGM01000446.1:0-12812 GCA_015342125.1 Leptinotarsa haldemani | reverse complement strand
AGTCATGGGTCCATTGCTGTACATTTTGAAAAACTGAAGTTATTTCATTTACACTATATATGAAATATAAATTGAAATTATTAGCAATTATTTCCACAGGATGGCTTTACACCACTCGCTGTGGCAATGCAACAGGGTCACGATAAGGTAGTGGCAGTTTTATTAGAAAACGACACCCGCGGAAAAGTCCGACTACCCGCCTTACACATAGCTGCCAAAAAAGATGACGTGAAAGCTGCCACTCTCCTCCTCCAGAACGAACATAACCCTGACGTAACTTCGAAAAGCGGATTCACCCCTTTGCACATAGCAGCTCACTACGGAAACGACAAAGTTGCTTCGCTGCTATATGACAAAGGTGCTGACGTTAACTATACTGCGAAACATAATATAACTCCGCTTCATGTTGCTAGTAAATGGGGTAAAATAAATATGGTTACTTTACTGGTGGCCAAGGGTGCTGATATTCAAGCAAAAACTAGGGATGGCTTGACGCCACTACACTGTGCAGCAAGAAGCGGACATGACCAAGTGGTTGATATGTTATTGGAAAATGGGGCCCCCATGCATGCTAAAACAAAAGTGAGTATGAATTAAACACTATTAAAATACTTGTAACAAATACATCCTGACTACATCTCTTTCCATCAAGGTCCTTCTGCCCAGAAAAACACGGTTTGTATACACAAATAGTGTCCATATCATATCATTCATTAATATAAATTGGGCACACGTATGGTCCAGTATGCCCAAAATGAGAATGCAATATGAATGTATGCAAAGGTTCGCAAAGAAAGAGTGAAGTATGATTATTTATTTATTTATTCCATAGGAAAACCCAATTTACAACACTTTGCAAAGTAGCAAAATAAATGTAAAACATGGATTGACATTTGATAATTTGACACAGAAATAGCAAATAAATTAAGTTCCGAACTAACATGTTAAAAACCAACATCATGTTAATGACAATGTATAATCGTACATATGCCTTTATATACCATGATTCACATGATATAATAAAATATATAACAATAACAGTAAACATAATTAATCTAGTAGATTATAAAATAAACAAAACACAACATGACAATAATAATAGGAATACTGATCTGATGAATTGACTAATGAACACTGTCTCAAAAAATTTCGGGATAATATATAATGCCAGATTAAGAAAATAACTTTTAATGTTCTTTCAGAACGCATTATACGTTTCAAAGTGTTTAATTTATGCTGGCAGATGATTATATATTTTAGCAGCATTATAAATGCTTGACTTTTTGTTTAAACACGCTGTTTCTCAATGTGTCTTTTGCTTATCAATTTGGTATCTTCGGAAGGTGACAAACTAATTCCTTACAACAGAGTTTTTGCATTTTATATACATCTAGAGAAACCAATACCTTAGTTAATGAGAGCCATTAAAGAATTCGTAGTAATATTTGTGTTATGTTGATGACTATTATGATAATAAATAATAAATTCATTCACCATATCAAACCTTAATTCCTTCGTACTATGGACTACAAGAGCGGTAAATAAAATTGACGTTAATTTCTCCTGCATTCCAATTTCAGAGGCAACTGAACTCGAGGTGAAATATGAAAAAAGTAGTTTCTATGAACGTTTTTCTGACGGAAAAATCAATTCAATAATATATTGTAACATATATATATAGTTTCGGTATTGTATTGTATTTTCAAACATTGACTACTATATAGCTCTATATTGTTTTCTCTGTGTGTTTTCTTATTTGTATCTTTGTATTTTTGTATTATGCCTTTCATTTATTTCATATATATTTTTATTGTATTGAGTGAAATGGGTTTGCAACCCATAACTAAGTAACTAAATACGATTTCATAGAAAAATTCACATTGGTAAACAAAGACGGGTGATGCACCAAGGAATAAATCCCTTCGCTTGGTTACAATATTCCGTTCTTTTGGTGTAGATAGATAGGTAAAAAAAATTAAAAAGGAAAGGTTTACATGAATATGTTGAGTCCCTATCAATACACAAGTTTCCTCATATTTAAGTAATACATTTACAAATATTCTCTTCAATGGAAAGATTTAGAGGCAAATTGAATGATGTCATCGAATTTCCTCTAGAAGGATTGGATATGGACAATTTTGCAGCAGAAAATGTGGCTACTTGTTGTTATAATCTATATGCACTTTTAAATCACAGTGGGACTACTAACAGAGGGCATTATACAGCATACTGCAGACAACTGTATACTGGCGTATGTATGATTCATACGTGTCACCAAAATCGCTTGTGAGTGGAGAAGCATACGTCCTCTTCCATGAAAAGGATGGAACAAAATCGCACCTTTAAGATAACCGAGGGAAAGTTTCTTTGTGCAATAATTATTTATTTTTTGTTAAGTTCTTATTTGTACCTGTTTCGTCATTAGGAAGTGACTTGTATTTATAAATTTTGTCCACAGATTGATTGAATTGAGTAAATCAGATTTTCCAGCTATTATTTTGCCTAATGTAAAAATCAATACAAAAGCAAAAATTTCAGAATGGTTTGGCTCCCTTACACATGGCAGCTCAAGGTGAACATGTCGATGCTGCAAGAATTCTTCTTTACCATGGCGCTCCAGTTGATGAAGTAACTGTTGACTATTTGACAGCACTTCACGTAGCTGCCCACTGTGGTCACGTGAGAGTTGCGAAGTTATTGTTAGATCGAGGAGCTGATCCCAATGCCAGGGCACTAAACGGATTCACGCCTTTGCACATAGCTTGTAAGAAAAATAGGCTGAAAATGGTCGAGTTACTTTTGAAGCATGGAGCCAGTGAGTATTTATTTATCAATTGTGAAATGTAGTTAGTTGTAATAATTTTCATTAATAGGTATTAGTGCAACTACGGAAAGCGGATTAACACCCTTACATGTTGCAAGCTTCATGGGATGTATGAACATTGTCATCTACCTTCTTCAACATGATGCTAGTCCAGATATACCAACGATTAGAGGGGAAACACCTTTACACTTAGCAGCACGAGCAAATCAGGTAAATACTTTTAAAGTCAATTTACTACAAAATGCATTTGCTGTTGACAAAGCTTTATGTTCTTTTCCATTGTAAACATCTTGTTGGGTTATCATGAACTTTCGGAAAAATGCATAATTAGCAAGTGTTTTGTCATACTTATGACTGTTTTACTCAACAACACTTGGTAACATATTTGAATTAAATAATTTGAATTCAATCTCTTCAATATCTACTGGATTAAAATTGTGAAGTCGTGGCCAATAAATTTCATTCATTTATTTTGCATAGTGTGTGACCATAAGAGAGCAGCACTTAGAGCATTTCACAAGAATAAACCTATTCAAGGTGTTTTCTTAAACACTGAAGGTCACTGAAGGCTTATTCAATAATGAAACACTTGACCTTTGCTTTCCTTATGACAAGAGGGATGAAGTTAGAAACTGAGGGATTCTCATAATAATAATAATAATAGCCTTTATCACCCAACAGTCAAAAACCATTCACAGGGTTAACTAAGTATGTTAAAAAAAGTAATATAGATCCTTATAATTACAAAGTTATAATTTGAGAAAATGAATAGCAAAATTATAATATAATAAAATAAAATAAAAAAAACTATACCAGAAAATTAAAAATTATCCATGAAATACCGAAATGCAGTGTCAACAATATATTCTAGGGAATCAAAATTGATATCACACAAATTTGAAATTAATTAAAATTATTGCAAATGCTAAAGATAGGTGACTTGAGATACAAATTAGTTCTGGCCAGTCGGCTATAAAAAGTTTTTGTACTTCTAGTTCTGAAATGAGGCTCACAGAAATTTATAAAAGATACCACCTCTATAGCATCCACATTGTTGTGCAGTAATTTATACAGAAAAATTATTCCAGCAAGTTTTCTACGTAATTCAACACTTTCAATATTGAAAGTTATGGTAAGAGATTCATATGGAATACCTCTATCAGGATAGATGCCATAAGATTTAAAGTAAATAAACTTCAGGAAACGACGTTGAACTTTTTCAATTAATGTATTATACCAATTGTAGAATGGAGACCATAGAACAGAGCCATATTCTAATTTAGACCTTACATAGGCTACATAAAGACTAAATAGAGCAGATATGTTTGAGAAAGATCTACAATTGCGAACTATAAAGACATAAACTCTCAATGCTTCACTTACTTTCAATCTAATGTGATTGGAAAAAGACACATTTTGATCAAAATATACACCAAGATCTTTAAGTTACTTCGTGACAGTGAAATGTTATCTACTCTTGTACTCGCTAACTGACATTTTTCTACGATAAGACACTACTTTACATTTGGATACATTGAGTGTTAACTTCACACCAAGTCTATATATTTTCTAACTGTCGTTGCAATATATTAGTCTTTGATAGTTTCGGCAGGTAAATATATTTTTAAATCATCCTCAAAAATTAACTTATTACAATCGAGATAATTACTAAAGTCATTAATAAATAATAAGAACAGAAGTGGTCCGAGATTCGACCCCTGAGGTATTCCAGATGAAGGATTGTAATAAAAAGAATCATAGCCGTTATAAGATACAAACTTTTCACGTTGAAGTAAGTAGAATTTAATGAAAAGTACTGCTGAATTATGGAAACCAAATTAGTGGAATTTTTGTAGAAGGATCATGTGATCAAGTCGATCAAATGATTTAGCAAAATCAGTATATATCACATCAACTTAACCGCAATTATCTAAGACATCACAAACATTTTGAATCAATACAATCTTTGTTATGGTGGATCTGTTTGACATAAATCCATGTTGTTGTGGAGATACGATATTATTAACTGAGGAATGTATGCGATTATAGATGACAATTTCGAGAAGTTTAGCAAAATTCGATAGGATTGAGATACGACAATAATTCCAAATATCAGATAGATCTACAGACTTAAAAATGCTACAAATTCGTGATATCTTCCATAATTCAGGAAAATTATTATTTTTTACTGCAAGATTGAAAAGTGTCAGTAAGGGATAGACCATTACACCGATGCAACCTTTTTATCAAAAAGGATGGTATCATATCAGGACCAGAAGTGAACTTATTTTTTTTAGTTTACATGCTGAGATGATATCTTCAACAAATTTAATGTACCATAGTCACTTGATTGGGATTTCTGAAACTAGATGGAGCCTGATGCGGTCTCAGCCTAGATCCATCGATATAATACCGCCTTAGGAGAACACTGTACTACCATTTCTGTACTTCAACGGTATTGAGGAGACACTGCAAAAGTGACAAATTTATTGTAACTATTAATTTCCCACAAACTGACCTTTTCGAATTCCACTATCTCTACGCAGACCAAGTTATTGAAATGATTTTTCTTATTATTGAATCACTTAATGGAATGGCCATTGTTCTACTTTTGAACTTTGAAATCATTTTGACTTACTACATCAATGGTCGGACAAATGCACAAGGATGATACTCTTGATACATTACGTCTGCTCAGGCCACATTATTCTCGGACCCAGTGATCACTTACTTCGTAGTATGTGCGGGTGATTATTAATTATCGATGCTGACACACCCTTCACAGTATTCAGAGAAAGCGCCTAAATGGTGAAATCTTCATGAAGAGAAATCAAATCAAAATTTGGTAATTTACGTTGTTTAAATGAGAATGTAGAGTCCCATTTAATCTCTTTAATATCTATTACTTTTTTCAATATCTACTGATTCTCAGCTCTGTAGTTGTGTATGTTGTATGGAAAGTAACTTATTTGATACATTTTTGTATAATCTGAAAATATATTTTCTCAATGAGAAAAAATTAATTATGAGATGTATTACTGATAAGTTGGATACATTTTTTAACTTTTTTGAAACCATCTGACTCAGAGGGGGATTTGTTAGTTGATATTCAATATAACATATAAAATTTCGAAATATATCATCTGAACAAACGTTTTTTCTATTTAAATGATACATTTTTCAATTATCTATGTTATAGGGTTTTAGGGTTAAGTGGAAGAACATTTCAGTTGTTGAATTTATTCAGGAACTGAACTGAACTTCGCCCTTTATTTTCCAAAATTTTCTGTTTGTGTATCTTCTCAATCCTGTTTTTTTACATATTTTTTGAAAATAATAAAGTCGATTATTATTATTATTATATATTATTATGACACTTTTGAAAATAAAATTAAGAAGTTGTCAATTAACTACTTGTAAATATACAAAACAAAAGAGTTAAATAGTATTCAGAATATACAGCTTTCAATATTAAATACAAAATTCTTGTCTTCCTTAAAGTTTAAGCTGCAGACAGAAAATGTGATCTATCACAAAAAAAATCTGATCTTTTTTTTATCGCAGTTTGTTTTTCATCTGTTATTTCAGAATTATTAGATCAGAAAATTTTGATCAGTAGATATGTGAGTTTTTTTTTCAATTACAGATTCCAATAACAATGCTTTTTACTTTGAAATGATATATCCTGAAGAATGGGATATTATAAACTATACACAAAGAAGTTTCCAAGCAGCTGATTGATATACCCAGGTCACGTATTTTCTATTCATTTGGTAAGTTCAGTGATCATTCTTGCTTCTTTACTGTGATTTCCATTAGTTTTGAAAATATTCCATCCAAGTTTTTTTTTACTCCGTATTATATTAACTTCAACGATATTAGATACTTTTTGGATAGAATTTTAAGGAATCGAATGTGTTATAAACTAGTAAATACCTAACATTGTTTTTGTCTCTCCTTTGGAATATTCAACAAATTATTGAAGTGCTCGTGAATAAATAAATTTTTAACACATGTGGAAGTTTGTTTCGTGATAGTAGACTTTATGAATAAGCACAAACAGGTGTTGTACAGATCTTACATTTCAAGAACATAAGAACTTGAAATTGTTTCCTCAGTCATACATGTTTAAATTTTATATTCATTCAATTTCTGAAGATACAATGCCAAAAATAAAAAATACCCCCTTTTTTTAATCTGACCACAACCAGATTAATGAAGTTCAGGCGATATCGAGTTGAGCAAAATTGTAATTTTGTTCAATAAATTACAATCATTATTATTATTATTGAAAAGAAGTACCGTCTGTTCATAAATAAAACGAGCAATTGTACAATGAAAGAACATTGAACTAACAGTATATTGAAGATAGAGATAATATAATAATGAACATACTTACATTAAAAATTCATCTAAAGAATAAAATATTTTTTCTTCCAAGTATTTGTGAAGAGCGTTCTTGAAGCAGTTTAGATTTTATGATTTGTGAGTTGGATCAAACAGTTCCTTAAAACGATTAAGGCCTAATAATTTTTTTCTGAATAAGAAATATTTTATTGGCATTAACTAAATCGCATCAGATCATATGTTAATAGGGACTGGACAAGTCCATAATATGCCAATTTTAATACTTCCAACGATACTGTTCTTTGTAGCTAGCTGCCTAATTATAAAGCACATTGTGCCTAATTTTCTCGCAAAAACCTTGATGTGCTCCTCCCATGTTATCTTATGATCCATAATAACTCTAAGAAATTTGATAGAATTCACTTGTTCAATGCTAAGTTTTATATTTTGACAGTAATTATTGTTTGATATTTGGTCTTCAAATTATCGAAAAAACTCATTCTTAAAATACATTCCGAGTACTGTCCATCAAGCATAAGAAATTTCTCCAGTGATATCGTATAAAGCCGTGACCAATATTACTCAGTTGATGAAGAAACCCTGAAAAAGGAAAACTTTGACAGACTTCAAAAAGTGACAAAGAAAATTCTCAAAATGCCATTCAAATAGATTACATAAAAGAAAAGGCAGATTCCAAAACTTTAACAAATAACACAGTAATGCACAAGAATATATAAAGTATAAAGGTCCTAAATATCTTAATAATTCATTCATAAAAAAGCCAGAGGGAATTCCTAAAATCATTTTATATTTGTCAACAAGACAGAAATGAGTGTGGTTCGTCATGAACTACGAATGTGTCCAAGGAGACAGTTATATTAGAAAAAGAATAAACCAATTGTATCCTACTCAAACAAATTAAATTACTTGAGGATAAACTGAGCAATTTTATGTGTAAAAAATGTGGAAGCATGACGAGAAAAGCATTAAGATAATCGAAGAAAGAATCAAAGAGTTTCAGAGAAACATGCGGCCATCATATTCTAATGTAGTTTCTAATATTACTCTAAGTAAGTAATCCTCCAAATACTCGATATACTTTGTAAATTAAAGCAAAGTCTACCCAAACTGTAACAGAAACCAGAATGGATTTACAGAGAAATATAGTGCCATGCGATTCAGAATGAATGTAAATGAAATTAAACCTATAAAACTGGTAGACTGAAAATGTGTAGAAGTAAAGAATAATGTTTGAAATAAGAAAATAAAGTTAATATCAAATTGAATAATAACTATAAAGCAGATTTTCAGAAACTTACGAACCCAGAAATAAAAATAGTTGGATTGTGTCTAGAAAGGCAAATTAATGAAGACTAACTGAAGAAGATCATAAAGAGCAAAATTAATGAAAATGAATTTTTCAAAATACACTATTAAATATTTGGATCGCAAAAGAACATACCCTTTATGCAGAGGTAAATGGAAACTTATTCAAAAAAATTATTCCAGAAAATAATGGTAAATTATTTGTTGCGTGGCAAAACTGTTTAGTTTTCGAAAACAACAATGTTACAATGTTTTCATTGTTATTGATTTAATCAGTCAACGAAAAAAATTTAGAAACAATGTCTTATGCCCTAGACGCAGTAAAGGTCACTTGGAAAAAACATGTGATATACCTATGAAATAGACAAAAATGTATTTATACATTAAAGAAAAAACTATATTCACAAATAGATTTCAAAAATTGAGACAGTAGAAATTCAAGACTAACATTCAATTTTACTGAACATTTGAAAATTGTATACTTAAACTCGAGGTTAATAAAAAACAAAAGGGATGAGTTAGAAGTCTTAATAAACGAGTTGCAGGTGGACATACTTGCAGTGACTGAAACATGGCTGAAAAAAGAATAGGAAAATATTATAATTTCCATGGGTTTACATCTGTATATTCCAGCAGAGAAAAATGAGGTGGAGGAGTGGTCATTTTTATTGGAGAAGAAATCAATTTTGAAATGGAAAAAAGAGAAGAGAATCTACTAATGTTCATTGCAGTAAAGATTAAATCTCCAAATTGCCCATTGTGTGGTTTATATCGACCACCCCAATTGAACAAACAAATGTTTCTTCTTTACATGGATGAGGCACTTGAAGGTTTTATTAACTACAAATGTGATATTTTATTATTGGGTAGTATGAATATTGACCTTTTGTCTAGTACTAATGAAACAAAATAATTAATAGATATTTACAGATCTAATAATGTATATGTAGTAAATAATGGTATTCCTACTTGAGAAGCAACTAATAGTTGCAGATGACTATATGTCTGTGTGGACCTATTTCCAATGGAATTAGGGTTTACAACCACTTATTGACAAAAATTGATCAGGAGGTATCTAACTTCAAATTCAGAAAAACGCTGAAAACATACTTACTGGATAACTCATATTATACAATGGGCAGGTTCTTATTTTCGTAGTGAACTCTTGTTTGCTCCTAATGGCATTTCAAAGTACATGTATTGTTTTCCTTATTTATGTTCAATTTTCTTTCGACTGGTTTTATACCATTTAGGTATTTAAAACCAATGAAGATTATTATGTATTATAATTGTTATTATTAGTTCTACTCTTATTGATCACTTGTAACAAATATAAAAAAGAAAATACAACTCTTTACAAACTCTGCCATCAGTGACCGTAAAATGTACATTTCTTTTATAGAAAGGAATGACTCAAGTCAACCTAAAAATAATTATATCGAAGTGAAAAAAATATGACATCAAAAAACTCAAAAGAAAGATTTGTGTATTTCCATAATACAATTCATTTGTATCCAGATATTAATGAGGCATATGGTAAATAAATAAACACTTTTAATTCTTGTTCCATTATAAAAAAATACAAAATTGAAAAAAATTCAAAACCTTGGGTTGATAATCAACTATCATCACAATTAATTGAAGAACGTGATAAATATTTTTTTTAACTTTTCGTAATTTCCAATTTTTTTTATGATGAATGAAAAAACTACAAGAGAAGAAAAGTATCATCAAGAACAATTTACAAATACTACTCCAAAAATAATGTGGAAAGGCATAAAATCACTGTTACACAACAGAAAAGTTTTAGATACGTTTACTAATAGTCCATTATAAAGACATCATTTATGAAATTCATTTGCGGTGATATTCGCCTTCGCTACTGCATCCCGTGTGTTAGTTTCTGATGCCAGTATATTTGTATCATCAGCATACGTAAATATATTTTTTACATTAGAATATCATTGTAGAATAACAAAAGTTAGCCATGAAAACAAAGAACCGTTCATGAAATTCGGTGTTCTATATACTTCCTGAATGTTTAACTAATAAAAAAAATCATTCTCATCAATGAAAAATATAGCAAGCGCCAAACGTGATGGCGAGCGATCGCGCAGGTATAGACTCTCCCAACTAAATTCCTATTGGATTACGATAAGTCCCTTGCCGGTCAGTGTCATACTTATAATTAGTTTTAATTAGGGTAGCAAATGGAACATGACTTTGTAATTTCTTTTCATATTTTATTTAGTATTATAGGTAGTAGTACAGTTCCTCAAAATGTATAATGATACACTTATCCAAAAAGAAACTTTTGTTAGGCGATTATATTTTTTCAGAAACAACACAAATTATTCAGAAAATGCCACACGCCAACAGCATTGGAGGACAAGTAATGATACGCCTCCTCATAGAGCATTTGTAGGTCTTGCAAGAGCTGTAGGGGGGGTTACGTTGAAAATGAGCTTGTGCGCATGGAGGCGGGCTCGCCATAACATAACGTTTGGCGCTTGCTGTATATAGATATATTTTCAGAGACTGAAATATTTAAACATTCTCCAATTTTATTACATGTCAACTAAAAAAGATATCGAACTACAATTTTTCCGGTTCAAAAATTGTATTATACCTACCAACCTCCAATTCATTTTAAGCTTGAAAATGTATTTAAATCATACTTTGATAAATTGAACAAACAATTGAATAGAAGGGTTGGAAATTGGTCATTTTATGAATAAAAAGTGAGTCTATGGCCCTTTCTGGTTTCAGAAAATAAGTAGGGATCATTTCCTTAGTTCGGGGTTCTATTGTCTAATATGATATAAAATGATTTGAAACCCCTGAAAAAAATAATAAAATTAAAGTTCAACATGGATAGCTGAAAATAAAAAGTATATTGAGCAAAAAAAACTTGACATGAAATTACAGTAACATGAAAAATTGAAAATTGAATAGAAATGAAAATCAAAAGATTTCCAGCCAAGTTACTTTTCGACGATTTGATGGCTAGTATCTCACAATTCGAACTAATGAAATTCATCATGAAACATTGTCAACCACCTTCAAACAAGTAGAGATCATTCAGACCATTTTCATTATAACACAGGAAGTTTAGAAATTGGCAATTCCATATGAATTGTCAATTTATATTATTGAAGTTTCAGTTACTGTACAAGATGCATATAATATCCCTGGTATGATCACTTAAATTAACCCCATCTTCATGTAAAATATTTTGTAAAAATCTCTCGACCTACGACACGTTCGATAAATAAATAATATAATAAAGAGATCAAATAAATTTCAGCCTCCCATTCATAGAGGTGCTGAGTGTTTTCAGTTGCAGACCCAGGACGGAGATATCAACCTGCTTAGGAACCCATGCGATTGTATTTCAAGCGGAAATGTCCGCTATTAAATTGTGTGCAGAGAGATTGTTAAAATCCAACCTCACATACAAGACAATAAAAAATGTTGGCGTTGGAAGCTATTGGGTTGTACCGAGCAACATCTAATTTGGTAGCAAATTGCCAAAAGCGACTCTCCTCGATGGGAAGACTCAACAGAATGTCTCTGGTCTGGATTCCTGGACATACTGGTCTAGAAGGCAATGAGGCTGCTGACTCCATTGCAAAGGAGGGTGCTGCAAGTAGTTTCATCGGAACAGAACCGGTCATTGGCATCACTTTAGGTTTTGCCAGACAAACATTGAACACCTGGATGACAAGAAGATTTAAAGACTTCTGGCAAAATCTTCCAGGGATGGCTCACTCCAAGGCGTTTATTCACCTTTACAAGCTTGAAACCAAACAGTTGTTGGACTACAGTAGGGATGAACTATGATGTGTGTCACCTTTGTTTGGAAAATGATGAAACAGTAGAGCATATACTTCGTGCGTGCCCCACTGCTGTCCGAATCAGGTTTTCGGAGTTTACCATCTGACCTGAAAAATCACTCACCATATTATTCGAGTTTGAATAAGTGTGAGCCACAATAAACCCTTGCGGGTTGCGGTGGAGGGTAAAGTAAACCCACTCACTTTTGACCAAACCTAACCCTAACACTTAAAAGTGACCAGCTACACTATGTTAAGTTGGCACTCCAATTTTCAATTTTGCTTACATTTGGGAATAAACTAATATTAAGTGAAACATTTTTTTGCATTATAGTCCATAAATAAAAGATTTGAACAAAATACAAGCGATAGATTTTGAGTTTTACACCATCTATCAACTATCTATCTACATGTGTACAAAGTTGAGTCAGTCTCATTTCTCTAGTTCGAGAGTTTTTGACAAAACAAAAGCAAATCAG
>WOGM01000445.1:0-12818 GCA_015342125.1 Leptinotarsa haldemani | reverse complement strand
CAGAAATATGTAGATGAACATAAAATTATTCTACCAAAAGCGGTACACCGTTTCCAGGTTCAACTCGGTACAACTCTAACTTCTCTGTTAAAGAACACTTTCATTTGGAGAACTGCGTTAATGTGGAATAAACTTCTTCAGAACGTTTAACCAAATGAATTCAATCTCCAGCGATTAAAATCCAACATGAATTGCTACTTTAGCACAGGCATCGCTCTTAGAAAGCTTCAAAAATGTTTCTGTAGTGCTTGTGTTTTGTCCTTAAAAAACTCACCTTCTCTCTATCTATGTTAATGGCTTTTGCTTCCATTGAGGCGTATCAACTCAAAAAAAACTCACCTCAGATGTTTCAATGTGATATCTGTTTTCTTGTACCTGACTGTATAATATGAACTGCACAGGATTCACCCTGATTGTTAGTCAGAAAGGCAAAGAAAAATAAAGAAAACTTACAAAACAAATAACTGTTTAATTTCGAATAGACTGCACCAGCCTATTTTGAAAAAAATATGTGTAACTCACGTATTTCGTCGTGTAAATTACGAATCCAAAACAAAAAGCAGGTGTTGTTCCTCATTTCCAGAATTACAGCCCTCCTAAAAGTTCCGAAACTTTCCAGCCTTCATTTTTTCACAAAAAAAACTATAAAATCACGAGTATTTATTTATTTCATCACTTTTACATATTATTTCACCTCCTTCATTATTCACTGAAAACCTACAATTTATTTCATCATAGATTTATATTTTCCATCAAAAATTAGAAATAAAACGTTGCCGACATATTAGCCATATTTTTCACCCACGGCATCTATCTCTTTTTAGTCCCTGGGTCGTGGAATTCTTCTAATGGTCAGGACCACAGAGTACTCAATATGTGGTGAGGACTATTGACAAATTTGTCATATTGTCAATTGTCATGTCTATGGGACTACAGAAGAAATACAATAATTTATAATTTATGGTAGAAATTATATAAGAAAAAGGAATAACAGGTGTGCAATCTAAAATATTTAAAATTTTGTTCTATCACCTCATAACTAAACTTCACAAGAAGAACATGGTTTGAATAATCTCCCGATAAAAGATTGTACCACAGAAGTGAAAATGATACTATTCAGGACTGACGACTTAGAGTCACTATATCTTCGGGAGGATTCATGCACCAGTTGTGAGTCACAACTTGTTGAGTCTTAGGTTTGAAGTCATGTTTTACCACTTGTAAATACTGGTCTATTTGAATTAATATCAATTACTTGAAGAAATTATTTTCTCATACAAGTGAGTTCACATCAGGAAAGCCTGTGTCCTTTTCAGTGTCCCAAAGTAAGCCTAATACTCGAACTATATTTACTTTAGAATTAACTGAAGTGTATGGTATTTTTCACTGCATAGAATTACATATGTCCCCATAATCTAAGATTTGCAGGACTTTGAGTTAGTCTGCAGAAATTTTCGATTGTAATGCAGCTCCATATAAGTGATAGGAAATTGTTGCAGATAATAGAAAAGGACTAGTTTTCACTTCAAACACGACTACAATATTAATAGATTTTAATTTTCTTTTGAGAATAATCTGCCCACCAGAATAATCCTAAAAAATATTTTTCTTTCAGCTTATCTGGAGGAAAACTATTTCAATATCAAAAATAACCCCAATTTCTGATATGGAATTTTAGTAAAAGTGAAGGAATTATTTTTAAAAAATTAGGACTTTTTTGTAAATAGTCATTCAATGAGTTAAACCGTGTATTCTTGGCAAAAGCATAAAAAAGGGGAAATTCTTGTCATTGAGCTGGATTGATGACTGTGTGACTTCTTTCGTCTCCTCTCTGTGACTTTCAATCTCGTCAAAGATTCACAATACTTTCCATTCCGTTAAAATTGAAATTGTTTTATAAAATTGTTTTGAAGTTTCCACTTTCAAAGTCTCTTTTGACTGAACTTCAGGTGCCTATTTTGTGTAGTTTTAGAGGAATGTGAAAAGTAAATTAGGAAACGAGTTGGACAATTGCATGTGTTATACATACGTTGAGTTTCAGTTTCATGCTGAACTGTTGTTTCTATGTTATATTTATGAATATAATTTGTTGGTGATCACAAAAATACAATACCCTCACTGATCTTAACAAAGTAAAGTACAATAACAAGCCCAGTATTTTGAATATTCTGCTAGAGATCTATATAATATATTGGAAGTGAATTTTTTTTTATTTCTTCCACAACACTATATCAACACAGATTTTAATGACTTGCTATACTATACACTGTGCTTTAGTGATATAGAAACAAAATTATTTTGATACGAGACGTGTGTTATCTCGCCAGCTTGATCTGAGTCATCTTGTGTACCCGCCGCTTAATCTGTCAAACCACTAGTCCGGGATTCTGTCTACCCGATTAAGAAAATTGAACTGTTGTGTACACGATGGTGGTAATTTGCCTGATGGCCAGATTATCATTATTATTATTTTTTTATTTTAGACCAGGTGATGTCTGTTATTCAATTCATATTGGAATCACTAGTAGAATAAAGTATTAGAATTAAATAAAACACATACCATCAACCACTTCATGCATCTTTACACCATGAAAACCTTTATATAAATGATGTCTTTTCAGTTTTTCATATTCCATCCTGGTCTATTGCTCGTGCTATATGGTGCTGGAACTAACAATCTTTCAGTACTAACAAAATCAGAGAAATGAGAAGAGACAGAAAGGCAGAGAGAAGAAATAACACAAGTTCAGGCTGAATAATATGAATTGTAGTAAGATTCTTGAGCAGATTAGGCTCTAATCTCCAAAAATGAGTTATTTAAATGTGTCTAAAGGGAGGAAATGGCAAAATATGAGAGAAAACAAATAATGTTAAAAAATTGCATAGGAGTAATCACTATTATTATTTTATTCATTGCGGTGTATTTTCCATCTAGACACGCTAGGCGTTATGACTATATTGTCCTAGAAAACATTTTAAACGAACTGGACTTTCGAAAAGCTGAAAACGTAGATCCCAAACTTCAAAACTGCTCCTACAGAGATTTTATAATGAAAAATGAAGATATAATCACACTGCCAGAACAAATTCGATTTCAAAAACCTCTACCAGGTGAACAACTTATTGAAAAACTTTTTATTTTTATATATTTTGTTTTTAGTGATTTTGAAAATTCATCTATATTTTAGTTTGTACATTGTTAATCGAAAAAAGTTTTTTTAGGTGGTGAATATAAACCAATCAATTGTGCACCACTTGTCAAATCAGCACTTATTGTTCCTTACAGAAAACGGCAAAAACAGCTAGAATATTTTTTGAAGTACATGCATTCATTTTTACAAAATCAAAGTATACATTACCGAATTTTCATTGTTGAACAAAATGACACTCTGGCATTCAATAGAGCAAAAATGATTAATTACGGAGCTAAGGTGGCTATGAAATTCCAGTATCACTGCCTCATACTCCATGATGTCGATCTTATTCCAATGAATACTGCGAATGTATATGGATGCACAAAATCGCCTAGGCATATGTCAAGTAGCTTAGATACATTCAGGTAACTGCCAATTTCTAAATTAGTTCAGTATAATAGTCTTCACAACAAAAGAAAATATAACTTTATAGGTTTAGATTATTTCTATCTTCAACACAATCGTGATTATCAGGATCTTTGAAGGTTATAGTAGAACATCTGATCCAAAATTTATCTGATGATAACATAATAACATAACACAATAAGATAATTATTCGAGTTGTTTCTGAGTATTTTAGCAATGATAAAAGTGATTTCTAAATTTTGTCAATTCATAGCCTATTGTGTATTATTATTGTGTTTAGCCTATGTTATATTATTTTTAACCCTGCAGCGAGGCGGGCGTTAGAATACCACTGCCGAGTGGGATGTCACCAGTGGAGGTGAGAGTCATCCTAAATGATGCCTCTTCTAAGGTGTGTGTATCCGTGCTGAACAAATGTATGACTCTTAGCTCACTTAGTGTCACGTAAACTTCGAGATACTGGGCGCCCGCCTCGTAGAAAACTTTGTTACAGTAATGCAGGGCTCTGCCATGATGGACCTCACCTCCATAGCACTTCTAGTGGGATTCTTGCTGTACCATGAATTATCCAAAAAATCCTACCACTAAACTACCCCAACTGTCTTCTATATAACATCGGATCAAGACCAAGAGTTTCCCAGTTATTTAATTCTTGATCCTGTTAACAAGAGCAGGATATCTTATGAATCTACCTTGCAATAAATAGCAGTGGAAGCAGAGAGCACCAGAAGAAAAAAAAAAACTACTTTCAAGTAGGTCAGCAAATGTTCACAATCAAACAATGACTCTCTCAAACCAGAGACTAAAAACCTCTGCCAAGCTGAATATAATGTAACATTAGTTGTAACTGTCTTACACATACCCTCATATGGGAAGGTTCCTGCGGTGATTGAGGTAGGAATCTTGCACCTTGAACATACGACAACCCTAATATTATCAACCAACTCGAATCTCTTAAGAAGATGTGAGCCACAATAAACCCTCGCGGGTTGAAATTATGATCAAACCGTTGAATCTCTTCTACTCTTTTTGCAGATATAATCTTCCATACTTGACTCTCTTCGGAGGAGCAGTTGCAATTTCATCTGAACAATTTCAGAAAGTCAATGGCATGTCAATAGATTTTATGGATGGGGAGGAGAAGATGATGATTTTTACAGGTCTGTATATACTATAGAATACATACGATATTTTTTACTGATGATCAAATATTTTGAACTGAAAAATGAAATCATTAAATCATCGGTGATGTTGATCATAGCTCCAAAAAGTAAATGTCATCTTTGAATTTGATATGTGTTTGATAAATAGAATTTGGAACCTCTACCGAAAAATGAATCTAGAGAAAACATTTTTCCCTCACTAAAACAAAAATTGCCGTCTCTTGACGTGCGTTTCACTAAACAAGTTGGCACAGTCATCTTCATCTATTTTGGTTTTAGTGAGGGAAAAGTTTTTTCGATAGACTGCTTTTAGCAGCCTCGTATATTTTTGATATTCGAGGATTGATTTCTCTGTCGATCCCATAAATGGTGTCTTCGTAAGGGATACGTCATCGCCCTTTATATAGGCCTGTCATTTAAGGACAGTCGAGTTTAGCTATGCATTTGGGATTTAGACTACTACCACTAATGAGCCCTATGACGGGTCGAAACAGCGCTCACAGTTGAGAGTCGTACAAGATAGAATCCTCAAAACTTCGAAATGACTACATGACATGGCTCAAGTTCATTTGAGCACTTCCTCAAAGTCACCTTAGCTTCATTGTGTGGCGTGATCAAGGCCGTTTCAAGTGGTGGGAGGAGGTTCCGCAATCGGCTCAAACCAACTACTTCTTATTTATATCAAGGAAAATGCACTTTGATAACCAAGTTATATTGACCTTTATTTTTATGTACTGGTCTACCATTTCCAAGATGAATAGAAATGGAAGGGTTAAAAAAAATTAGGCTGTAGGAATAATTTTTCACATGATAATCTTGGCCCTATCTTGAAACATTAGTCCATGGTTTGAATCATCATGTTTCTAGAAAAAGAGTTGAACGGGACCGGCCACAGTAAACTCAAGACTATTTACTAATAGTTGCCTACTGTTAATAGTTTTTAGGCTTTCTACAAAAAAAATGGGAAACTCCCAAAGGAAGACAAAAAGCAATACAGTTCAAAATAAACTTTTTAAAAAAATGTGTGGATAATGCATAGCGGTTACTTTCAGATATAAACTGGAAAAAAAGCCCTCCTGAACCATTTACTATTCAGTTTGTACTCCAAACATTTGTTATGGAATTGAAACAAATATTTATATGAATGCAATACAATTTAATATATAACAGAGTTACAATATAAAATTCAACTTACATAAAACACCATTATCCTCAATGGCATACTTCAAAGATTGGGAATAAAACACTGGTCTTGTTAACTCTGTATCCTCTTTATGAACATTACAAAACAAACCACTCATTTCTTCAATAACATTACGACTTTATTTCATCAGAAGAGGCAAATCTACTCATGACACAAGTGACACTTGATTTTTTTTTCCAAAATTGAATAGGATGAGCTTTACTTAAACAATTCCTCCGTAAAATAAAGAAACCTTAATATTTCTTTAGATTGTAGAATGTGACTTGAAAAATTCTATCAAAGCAGAATGACAACTAATTATTTCATTATTTTTAAGGCGTTTGGTAAATAGTAATTTGGAACCATGTAGATTCTCACCCCAAGTTAGCAAATATGTAATGCTGCCTCATAAAAAGGAGAAGGCTAGGTAAGTACCCGCTATTTTGATGAAAATCAAATGGGAAATATATTTACTTTCCTCAAAAGCAACTTTGGTGCTGAAGCTATTAGTAGAATTTTTCATAATTGAGGAGTACCTCCAATTGAAATCAAAACGATGTGAAATATATTTATATTATTTGTTTATAAAAAATATATTATCTAAAAAGTCTGACCCAAAACATTATACATATAGTAATACATAGGCTGAAATAAGTTAAAATGCATTATAGCTTCAGTTATTTCAGCTTCAGTTATATCACCTTTTGTAAGTTAACCTAAAACCAAACGAACCTCAAGATGATAGGACTTCTGGTAAATTTGATTCTAGAGAGCTAGTTTCTTGAGGTCATGTTTCTATACCACGCTCACTCATACATTCATGAAGACATTTTTATAATCAATGAGTTTTTAAACTGGTTTGTAACGTACATGTCAGTGACGTACTGATTGCTACTTCTTACTTACATAGTCATGTAATATTTGGTCCAATGTGCCCCGAATTGGCAGTCATTGCAACTGTTGCAACCTAACGTTCGATATAAGGGATAACCGAGGACTAGTGGATTATATTTCACTTAAATCCCTACATCTTTCCAAAATATGTGAGGCATATCCAGGTTGCTACTGTAGTCTTGGAAATAATATATTGTGTTAAACTATAATCACTCACTCACCTTGTTATTAGGTTGTCGATAACTTGCTACCTTAGTACATGAGATAAAACACCTTGATGACAACCTAACACTTTTATTGTTTCCTATGCAAATGTAGTTATCAGTTTGGAAGGACTGTGTTCACCCAATTATGGGGCTATGTATTTAATTGAATTGTCAAAATCACCCCCAAGAGCTGGTATTTCAAAAACCTCAGATATACAAACACCCCTAGTTTAATTTCTCACTTGTGTGTGTGTGTGTGTGTGTGTGCGTGTGTGTGCGTGCGTGTGTCCATGTGCATTTCGAGGTCTAAAAAACCACCGGTTAGCAATAATTTTCTTTACTCATCAAATCGACATGTCATGAAAAATTGGTCGTTTCGTCAAAATAAAACTAACAACCTGTCAACCTGGGTTTGACAATTGATGAGAGACTGAACTGGGACCAGAAATGAAGACTCAGCTTCTGCAACATTGTTTTTATTCGGTTTCTGAGTTTACTGAACATGTCAGGCGTTTTCCTATGTAACTTTGAAGATGCTTACCATGCTTGTTGAAAAATTCTGTTAAGTGTGTGAAACCATAAAATCACAGCTTAAGCTGTGGGATTGCCTAAAGTGTTTGTGTTTTGTTTGGACATCAATAAATTACTACTACTACTACTAATACTATCAACGTGATAGTGTTTATTTGAGTAGGTGTAAATCCTTCATTTGGATATTACTGATGGTTTTTCAAAAATATTAAACATAAAATTACATATTTAAGTTGTTACCTAATATCACAATAGGTACTTAATATTTGTGTAATAACAAAGTAAATCTCGAGTCATGACATGATTAGGCACATGGACGCGGAAAAATGGTTTTCGTCCCTTGTATATAGATAGATAGATATCCTTTATTAGTTCTTTGTAATAAAAAACTTTTTCAGGTGTAGAACATGTCAGTTACAGTAAACATTACAGAAGTAGAAAAAATCATGAGGGAATATCATTAATATTGGTTAAGAATATGAATGGTCACAGATGTATGAATAACAAGGTTATCACAGTCAATATACTTAATGTAATATTGTTATATTAGATACAGAACACGAACATATACATCTATATGTAGGGTTCAAAAGAGACTAAACCACATCACAAAGCAGAATGATACGATATGAAATATTCAACGCGAACATCAGTTTAAATTGTCATTGAAGAATTCTTCCAGCGCCAAACATTACCTATCACGGCGCGGGAATTCCCGAATGCACTTTCGCGCCGAACATTACCGATCACAGCGCGAGAACTCCCGAATGCAGTTTCGGTCGTAGTTTCGGCATGTTTGCCACCAAAACCCGTTTTTTTTACTGAAACTGAACTTTCAGTCAGACACTACCATCAAGATTCAATTAAGAATCCATAATACAAATGTAAACAAAATAAAAATCTTAAATGATTGATACAGAGAAATAAAAATACATTATTGTGGGTTCGAGTACTGTATTTGTGGAGCCGATATATTTGATGGAGTGAAAATGGGCGTAAGTAGTTTCTACAAGAATACAGGGCATTAAACATTGGAATTACTGTTTTTTCTATATGGGTGATGTCATTCCAGCATAGGTTTTTATCGACTATTAGTCCCTAGACTGCATGTAGACTTGTGCACATTGCCAATTGCACAAATCAATTTAATGCAGAGTACCTACAACAGACTGTTGATTGCCACTGCAAGTCACAGCATTCTGGAAATGCCCTTTGACTTTATGCCTCCAACTGTCAACTACGAACCGTCTTATAAAGTAAGTAAGAGCAGATAGTTGTTGGTTCGCAGATGGATCAGAAACACCTTCTGATTCTGGTACAGGTGTTTTCAGTCGCAGACTCAAAGAGTTATTCACCTGCCTAGGAATCTATGCGGCTGTTTCAAGCGGAAATTTACGCCATTGAATTGTGTGCGGAGAGATTGGAAGAATACAACCTCATACACAAGTCAATAAAAATATTCTCGGATAGTCAAGCGGCGTTGGAATCTCTTGGCTCCACCGAGCAACGTCTAAATTGGTAGCAAATTGCCAAAAACGACTCTCCTTGATAGAAGGACTTGAAAATATTGTCTCCCTTGCAAAGGAGGGTGCTGCAAACAGTTTAATCAGACCAGAACTTGTCATTGGCACCTCTTTAGGCTTTTTCAAACAAAGATTGAACACCTGGATAGCAAGAAAATCTATGGACTTCTGGCAGGATCTTCCAGGATTGGCTCATTCCAAGGCGCTTATTCACCCTTCAAAGCTTGATACCAAACAGCTGTTGGACTACAGTAGGAATAAACTACGATGTCTAACAGGCCTTCTTACAGGTCACTGTCATTTGAATCATCATATGCAAAGCCTCAATGTCGGAAGACAGTGTGTGTCGCCTCTGTTTGGAAAATGAAGAAACAGTAGAGCACATACTTTGTGCCTGCCCCGCGCTGGGACCGAATCAGGTTTTTAGAGTTTGATAGAGCAGTACGCTTGTCATCTGACCTGAAAGATCACTCACCATACAACTAAATGGTTGCGAATGACTGTATCTGAATTTCTTCACTGGTGATCATCGGTTATTTTTTGCTGTTTTTAGTTATAATAATTCCATTAAAATTTACAAAACATAATTAACATACTCATATGCTAGTAAATAATTTTTATGATGGATTTTTGAAATGGCATTCAAATATCATTTGGTAATCCATAACTAATCCAATGAAGTATATTCCTTACAGATGATTTGGATACTTTTAACAACTTTCCATTTGTTTCAAGTTTTGAATTATTTTGAACGTTGAATTGAAATCAGATCTCTATCAAAAGTGATGAGTATGTTTTAGGTATATGAAAAAATCATTCCCGTGTTATAAATCTTCTTTAACTCAGTTTATTTACTTGTGAATTTTGTTTTTCAGCAAGGACAGATTTCAAGTACTTCAAGAAACCAATAATGAACTGTGGTATGATGGGCTCAACTCCTTGTCTAACAAGTACTTGGTAAAAATTGAAGAATTATACACTCACATCATCACTTCCTGAATAATCATCTGAAAAAGTGATGAAAATTTTACATTTGATAACGTGTCCTAGATTGTTGTCTGCATGGCATAATCCATTATCATGCTCAATTAGGGATATTTATATTTGAGTTGAATTTAATTTTGTTGTAAAGTTATGAAATATATTAAATAAAATTGAAAATATCACAGTCTAGTTTTATGAATATCTACACAAAAATATTGAATGAAATGATCTATATTATAATTGTCACACTTCTGCTTCATGTCATATCAGAAAACGGACAAATTTTTCAGTAGAAATGTCAAAACCCATACTACAGAAATTTTTCCGTCATTAATCCTGTAGCAAAATAAAACCTTCAAAAATTGATATAAGTTTGATTCAGGTTCATTTATATAATAAACAAGTAGGCATGAAAAAAATAAAAAATAATGCAGTGATGTAAGGAAAAATATTTTTCAGTAGTCAACTTGGAAAGTGGAAGGTTGCATCATTCGTCACCTTCCTCATTTAATTATTTAATTAATTTGGTTGTTTTCTGTAGGATTTTGTTGAACATTTTTTGCCTAATTGCACTTTCCACAATTTGAATATTATTGAAATTAAAAGAAGAAATACTTTGGGACATATTAGTTTTTCTGGGAAAAAGGTTTTTTTGGCTTTCTTTTTTATAGACAAAATTAAATGTAGCAAGTTACTGATGAATGGGATATTTTCCTATCAGAAAAGCATATGGTTATTTATGACTTATCAGGGTGTACTAAAAATTTGCCCTATTTAAATTTGAATAAAGTTTTCCATTTACAATTTTTTAATTCTTAAACACAGTGTAAGGTGAAAGGGCAACAAAGCATCTGACATAAAATAACTTTCATTCAATGTACAATAATAAATTCCACTGAAAGTACAATTGAAATTAATACAATTAAATTTATTCAAATAAAGCTGGAACAAGAAATTGAAAGAATAACAGAGAACAGAGATGTTCTTATTCATAATGGGCATAGCTAAGAGCAATCTCAAACATAGTCAATAAGTTAACTAAATGAAAATAATGAATTTCAAAATTGCTTGTTCACTTCAATACAAGTGTTGAGTAATCTTCAAAATCAAAGTGATGCAAAGTCATATATTGGTCAGATTAAAGAGCTATTGAATGTCACGGCCAAATTGATTTTCACTAAAAAATCCTTAATGTCATTTAAGACACTTCGGAGGACAGTGAGAATAAACACTGCTTGAAATTGTTAAGACCGGTATATGAGACTTGACTTATGACTTTATGATTATGATGGTAAAGACATTCTAAATAACATGTATTCTATCTCGGAAAATTTCTAATTTGTACTGAGCAAATTATTGATATATGAACAAAAGTGAAGGTAGGATCTGTTGGATGAAAATGGATTAAATTAGAATTCAGAAATGAGCATAGTTTATTTTGTGAAGATGGCAACTTGGTATTACCTTTCAACCAATATTAATCTGAATCAGATTCACACTGGAATATATACGTATACATCAAATGTTCAACTTCCTCAGTTTCGCCATGCAAACAATGTATATTCAAACTTTTGGAAATAAAAATACATCATATTTCACAATCCACAACAACCTCCTCTGTAAGGTGAACTTTCAGCAATTTTGTATTTCTAACTAACTTATTTATTAGTAATTAAATTTGTATAGGTAATTTTGTAGCTAAAAAAACCTTTAATATGTTGAAAGATATATTGAAATGATACTGATAGGTAAATTTACAATGCTGAATATAATTGTGATCACTTCTCACCCTGTTTCCACAGATGAGTCAAGTTTTTGCTTTTTATTTCTGGGTTGATCATTTTCATCAAAGTTTTCTGCCTTACAATTGTTTTCTTCATCAAGAGCAATATTTTGAACTGGAGATTTGGCTGAAGATGTTTCATTTTCTGAAGTATCATTATTTTTACTGTTACCCGGTGGATCCTCTTTTGTATTTTTGTCATCTTCAATTAGTTCATGTTCCTCAGTTGAAACCTCTTGTGTTTTTACTGATGGGTTATTTGTATCTCTCAATACCACATCTTTGGACAAATCTTCAGTATGTGAACCACTCTCATTTTTACTGCAATCTCCAGTGTCTGAATGCTTGGAAGAATTGGCATTGGATTGGAAAAAATTTGTTATTGGTTTCTGCCAAGATGGAGTTTCTTGGTGGGGAATAGGGGGAAGTCGTGTGCTACCTGAAATATTTTTATATTATCTTTTCACATATCTATAAAAAAATAGAAAAAAAATTCACACAGAGTGGAGTTTTTGAAGTTGACGTTTTCAACATGTTTATGATTACATGTTGAGTAAGTTATATCTGTAACGTTTTAAACATATATTTTTACAATCATCTTTTAGTTGTCCTAAAGAAGGAAATAAACATTTCTGAAAGCTTGACAAACTAGCAAAGAGTTTTCATTCTTGACATTAACTGCAACCTCAAGATACTATTTAATTAATTCATAGATTCAGTCATTAAATATCCTACTTTTATATATATATACTAGCGGACCCGGCGAACATCGTTCCGCCTAAGAGTCAAAGAATGAGCAAATTTGGGATTTTAAAATTGATACAAAATTAATAAGTATTGAGTTATCAAGTTTTTTATCATTATTATTATTATTATTAGCTTTACTGATGAAATATTATTTTTCATTACTTATAATCCTATTCCCGAAGAAGACAAAGTCAAAAACACAAAAATCATAAAAATTGGTACAGACGTTCTCGAGTTCTGTCAT
>WOGM01000444.1:0-12833 GCA_015342125.1 Leptinotarsa haldemani | reverse complement strand
TTTCTTTAACTAATTTTTGGACATAATTCAAGAAGTAATCGCTGAATGTTTGAGAGATATCAACACCCTCGTTTACAGATAATTCATTTTCATCAATAACATATTTTGGCAAGAATTGTTTTTTTATCACATGCGGTATTCTGTTTGATTATAGTCCAGGCAACCTTACATTTATTTGTGGCTTCAAGAAATTTGTGGCCGAAATAAGATTTCTTTAAAATTTCTATATTTTGTCGATGCTGTTTCAAGAGTACTTTATATTGTTGGTATGATTTCATCAAAAGGCTTATGGAACTCTTAAGATTATTTATGGAAATATAAATTTTCTAACAAAAGCAACAAAAATAATGTTATGTGATAGCCTGAAAATGTAATTATTTGATCGTCGAAGTTCTGCCTTACCCACCATACTCCCCTGACCTCTCGCCAACCGACTACCGTCTTTTCAAGCACTTCGATAACTTTGCCAATTAGGACCGGGCAAAAACGTCCATCGTCGACTTTATCGAATTCCAAGCACACAATTTTCATGTTGATGGAATTATTCGACTTGCATTACTTTGCAGTAATTCAAATGCGCTTATATCGATTGAATTGGATGATTATTTATTGAGATATTACAATTTGAAACAGACTCATAAACACGAACTAAACTCCTGAATCACTTTAATAGTACCAGCACTTCAATAAAATGTTTTCATCCACAATCAAAAAAATGTAATCTTATTATCTATTCTCTAGGGATGGAATGGGCAGGTTGGCGCATCTCTTACTAAGCGACAATCAATTGAGCGCCATCCCTTATCAAGCACTGCAACCACTCAGAATTCTGAAAACACTCGATCTGAGCTACAATAGAATAAACAAGATGATGCCCGCTACAGATCCAGGTGTGAACATTGCCTTCAATTTCCAATTGAACCTGGACACTTTGAGATTGGACTACAATCAGCTGACCATCCTTGAACCAGTTTCGTTTCAGTATTTTAGTGTGTTGAACAGAACGTACCTTGATGGAAATCCGTTGGCTACCCTGGAAGTATGTATTACCATCCAAGTAATATGCCTTTCACATTTTTTTGAATGTTGCCATAATGATGAGTGGAAAAATTACTTCTATATTTTGAAACAATATTAACCAGTATTCAAAGACATCGGGAGCTTGTCTAGATTATATATTTTATCATCATTTCTGGAGACCCATTCTTGAGAAGCAATTCAGTGATACAAATATTTCTTACCTCAATCCAATTTTAGATCCATCTGGTAATAACAATGTATTCGATCGTACTTTTCTGGTTTGAAATTGATTTAATGTCACCTGCTTTCTCATCACATTATTCACATCTTTATTTCATTTAGCTTTCCCCACAAAATTAATTTTTTTTGTGTGGATAAAACCCATCTCTATTTATTTAATTAACTGGCAGATTTGTCAAGCAATGTCTAATAACGAATAGATCTTTTTTTTTTCTCAAAATACGAAAGTTTTCCTGTTTTTCTAAACCTACTTTGGTGTGGGTCGAAATTTTCATAGGACAAGACCGCCGAGACTTTTACCGGCTAAAATCCCTCCAATTTTTCCCATCCCAGGCCGGTATCGCTCAGGATGAACTTACTTCAGCTAACGATGTACGTTCTTCAAGTTCTATCGTTTTGACCATCATCTCGCCTCTCATCCTTTTCTTTGATCTCAATTATATTTCATAATAGCTTATCTCCATTTCTCAAGGGATTCCATCAAACGCTCTACCACCTTTACAGTTTCCAGGGCACCCCACAATAGCGTTGTTTCCTTCCGATGGAAGTTCCATTTGGTACATGCCGTCTCTGTGTGTTCCACATCGTCGGTTTCAAGAGCAGTATATGCATTGTTCATTTTGTGTTTTCCCAATCTTTTTTATATGTTCGAAAGGATACATGCCCTGTGAGAACTTGGGTGAGGCTACAGTTCATTTTCTTATGCTTACAGTTTATTTTCTTATGCTAACACACGGTGTCAGGTGTTGAGTCCATCTGCCTTTCGTGCTTGCATCCCAGCGTTGTTGCCAGGTTATTATCGTCCTTTTCCTGGCTTCTGTCCTCTTTATCTTCGCCTCTTCTTCTTTCATCCCGCTCATGAATTGCCTCTCTTCAGCTAGGGGGTCAAAGGGTGGCACTTCCGTGATCACCTGGAGCGCCTTGGTGGAAACAGTCCGATAGGCGTTGACTATCCGTATGAGGTAAATTCTTTGGGTACTCTCTAATATGTTCCTATATTCGCCGATTTCAATGACACTTTGACATACTGGGGCCGCATAAAGTATAATCAATTAGAATACTCCATTTAAAATTGTTCTCTTCGCCCAAGTGGGTCTACCGAGTTTAGGCATTAGGCTCGTGAGCGACCTAGCTTTTTCTTTTGCTTTCTCAGTACCTCGACGATATGCGAGCCGAATGACAGCCTTCTCTTAGGAATGATGTTTTCTTCATATATTGTGAAGAACACCTCCGACCTAGCTCCACCTCCGACTTAGCTCTGGGGCCGCTCATTATAACGGCTTCGCTTTTCTCCAGGGCCATCTCCAAGTGATTCCGCCTCAGATATTTTTCGATATCATGAAGAGTGTTGTCTGCTCCCTACATCAGTTCCTCAGCGGTGTCAGCACATATGGCTAATATATCGTCGGCGTATCCCACTAATTCGACTATTTTCGGCTGTCTAGTTCTCGAAATAGTGTGGTAGAAGATGTTCCATAGTGTCTGAACCTACCTGGCATATTTCAAAGAGACAACTTGGTAAATTCAAGCTGGGAAATGTCTATAACTGTTCAAATTTACCTGAAAACATCCTTCAATAAATAATTCAATGAAAGAAGCTCGGAAATAATTTTAATTACTGTTATTACATATTACTGGGGTTTTTTCCCAATCACCAAATAGTTATATTTAACACCTCTTGAGGTGTTAAACACCTCTTAACACCTCTTGAGGTGTTAAATATAACGATTTGATATTCATTACTACACCAAAGGTTCCAAACAGTGCATCATAAGTACTGTTATTACACCACAAGTGTTGTGCTAGCTTTGTGTTGATGATGTTGTTTTCTTACTAGAAAATACCCATATTGACTTTTTTTGTAGGAAAACGCTTTCAGACAGGCAAACATAAGAGAGTTGTACATGAGAAGTTGCGGTTTGACTGAGATTTCTCCTGCTGCATTTGGCGGTTTGGACAACTACCTGGAAATACTGGACCTGTCTGGAAATAACATATCTTTACTTCCTCAAGCTATTTTCCATCGTTTTGCATTGTTACGTACTCTATCTCTGCAAGATAATATTGTAACAAGGTTAAATCCAATTGAGGCCTTCAATGGTTTCCAGTTCACCCTGTACAAATTAGATTTGAGTGGAACTCAGAACGAACCTGTTTCGCTCCAGGATTTGAGAAGGTTTGATGAATTTTAAAATATACTTATTTGTAGGCAAATATTGGGAGGGTATCCTGAGTTTATTTTTCCATTGATATATAGAAATAACATTTTCACACAATTGAAAACCTGAGAAAATATTATTGAAAACTTCACATTCTTCTTGAGTTCCTACTATCTCTTCAGTTTATTGAAGAAACGATGAAATTAGTGAAATGAAGATTCTCTTATTTCTTTTTTAGGTTGAGAAGTTTACGAACTCTTTCCCTCTCAAGATTATCACAACCGGAATTATCACCCGAAAATTTTCTGGAATTCGGTATAGACTTGGAGGAGCTTCAAATCAATTTGGCAAACCTACAAACCGTTAAGAATAATGCTTTCAAATACATCCACGCCTTGAAATCACTCGACTTATCTGATAACTCCATTAGTACCATCGAAAATAATGCATTTACTGATGTGGGTAAAATCAATAAACCGTGCAAGATGTGGGATTAACTTCACTTTTTTCAGATAAGTCATTCATTGACTCAATTGAAACTAGCCCATGCTCTGTCTTCTTCGATGTCAAATGTACCAACAGATGCAATTAAAACTTTGACAAGTCTGAGGGAACTCGATTTGAGTAACAACAAACTCAAAACAATGCCCGATACCTCTTTTCACTTTCTTCATGATCTGAGGAAGCTGGAACTTCAAGATAATATCATCGAAATCATTCATAAAGGCACTTTTCAGGTAAGGCTATATTTGATGAATTGCTGAAATACCACCTACCATTCAATGAAAAAAGAAGTCATTCACAAATTAGAAGTAGGCCAAACTGGAGGAGAACTATGGGCGACCTGTGGTGGTGACTCTTTGAAAGCGATTGAAACATTTTTCAGCTCAAAAGCTCCCACAGAACGGTTTAGATATTGAACTGCCCTATCTTTATTCTGTGGAGTTTCAGTGGAAGAATTCAGCTGGGGAAATTTGTTCTAGGTTTCTAATCTTCTACATTCAGAAAGTTCATCCCGAAAAGTTATTTTGTAGTATGAACTCTCTTCTGAAAACAAGAAGGATCTATTTTCGAAAGGCCCTTGTTGACATTATTCACATTGATTACTTCCAGAGAACAGATACTTTTTTCAATAATTTTACTCATTTTAGGGTGACATACATGCAAATCTAGAGGAAATCTATTTTTCCTTCAACAACATCCGAGCAATAAGCCAGCATTCCTTTGTCCATCTTCCGAATTTGGAGCAGCTTCATCTAGATGATAATAAGATCGAATCTCTGGAAAGACGGTCATTTATGAACCTAGCACATATTAAGCGACTCAATTTGAAGGGAAATAAAATCACCAAGATATCTTTCGAAGCCTTTCAAAACCTCCCCGAACTAGAAGACCTAGATATGTCCTACAACGAGTTGAATACTTTCGATTTTACGATATTTGATCAAGTAGGAACTTTGTCCATATTCAGCGTCAACGTGAGTTATAATAAGTTGAAGGATCTCGTAGTGAATGTGCCGATGAGTTTCGAATCTAGTGCAGGTGGGTCACTTGATTTTTCACTCCCTAAGTTTAAATTCCTCCAACTGTTATTTTCCAAATGAGATATTTCAACATGGATAATGGTAAAAATATTGAAAAATATGTTTAGGAAATAACATTAATCAAAACCTATTTCTAAGAAATGAATCATAAATTTGAGGTAAAAAATGTTTGTATAGTTTTTCCGTAAAAAGAATTAATAATTCAGCAAGTGAAAGTTTCATATAAAACTGGTTTGATAAAATTCAACAAGTTGTCATTACTGAGTGATATAGTTAACGGACAAGTGACTATAGTCATAACTATTATCAGTCCTGGCACATTCCTGGTTGATTTTTTGATAAGGGCTCTATAGTAATCAATATCAACTACGAAACGTTTACAAGAGTTGTTTTTATCGTTCATCTCTGATGAGGTTCAGCAAATAACTTATATAACAACGGCAAAAAATATGTTGTAGGTATTGATAACACAAGAGATATGTCGTAGCGCACAAAATAAAAGAGTGTTTCAAAACTATGAACTGTTGTGATTGAAAGAACGTTCAAGAACAAAGAGTGAACTGATGAAAACATCAAGACGGAAAACAATACCTCATTGAAAAAGTTCTATATTTTGAAGCACTCTGTTTCAAATTAGGTACTCTATGAAAAAATGAGGCACGATTTTTGTAACAGTTTGTTTGCTTTGCGCAGGTCTTGGCAGTGTACATTCGAATATCAAAATACTAGATTTGTCTCACAACAACATATCGTCCATATCTAAACAGTTCTTCAGACCAGTAGATCTTTCTCTGACACATCTATATTTATCACATAATCATATTCTGAATGCAACCAAGGATGTTTTCGGAAATTTAAGACATTTACAGTGGTTGGACATATCTCACAATGGAATGTATGAAATGGATTTTGATATGTTCAGGAATACTAGAAAACTTCAGGTCAGTAAATATTATTTTTCTTCCTAAGTAACAATAACAGTAATGTTTTCATTCTCAGGTACTAGTTGCTTCCCACAATCACATTGCGGATGTGCCAAGTGACCTGTTTCGCTTCTTGACCTACCTCAGACTAGTAGATCTATCTCACAATAGGTTACGTTCCCTTCCGGATAACTTGTTTAGAGAAGAAGGGTTGGAGAGGTTGGACATATCTCACAATTTGCTTAGTAAATTACCACTAAGTAGTATGTCGGTTGCCACAGCTATGACTGTATGTGAACTCGATTTATCTTGGAATAGCATTTCCTCTTTGTCACATGGCGGATTATTAAATAGATTCAAGGTAAGGTTCTGATTTAAAAAACGTCAGTGTGTTTGAGTATTGTTGATTATTTCTGTTTATCTACCGGATTTCTAAAAATTTTCAAATATATGCTGAGCCTGATTAAAATTCAAAACATTTACTGATGATTTTTTTTACTTTTGATATTTTTCATGTAAGTTCTATTCTCCTCAGCCTCTCAAATGTTCTCAGCCTCAATGTATGAGTTGCGTCCTCATTGAGGTCTATAACAGTTGCTTGATGTCATGAAGATATATTAAAAAATATGTGATTTTCCATAGTTTTACCGTAATCAATTAGTTCAACACTTTTTAATTGTGTTCTAGAGGCTAAACCTTCTGGATTTGTCATACAATCGACTAGCTCAAATTGATGCTGGTACATTCAAGAGCTTACCTAGACTAACGAGTCTTGATTTGAGTCACAATAGTCAATTAACTCTTGAACAAAATGGGTTGAGCTTTCAAGGACTGGAGTACTCTCTGCTGCATTTAAAATTGGATAATGTTTCTCTGACAATGGTAAGTATCCCAATTGTTTCCCTATTGTCATTTACAAATTTTCTAAAGTATTCTGGAAACTGCAGTGCAGTTGTTTGGCTAATCGCCATACTTTCTGTGGAAAAATTATTAGTTCTGAATACACTACTTCAGTTGAAACTACCTGACTAATTTTCTATTATATTATTTTAGGTACCTACATTACCGACGCCCAATTTGGTATCTCTGTCCTTAGCATACAACTCGCTACCGACTGTACCTCCAGAAATGGCAACCAATATGACGAATTTACAAAGTCTAAACTTGAATTTCAATGATTTGACCGCTGTGCCCATCGTAACACATTCTTTGATGGAGTTACGGTATCTCTATATGGTGGCTAATCCGATAACTTTCCTGAGTAATACTAGTTTATTGGGTGTCGCAGATCATCTGGTTGAGCTAGACATAAGGAATGTAGAATTGAATTCTTTAGAGGTAAAATAGTTTCATATGAATTTGCTGCAAACATATATTTTTACTTCTCATTTCCCTAGTTTCTACATATATTTTGGGAAAGAAAATTACAAATGTTGAAGTTGATTTTGGTCTCTTTTTCAAACCATGATCTTCGTTAAAAATTGTGAATTAGTGGTCACTGTATCGTGAAATATAAATTTCTGGACTCGTGCAAAACTATTATTTCCTAGATTAAAAAAAAACTACAATATTTTTGTTCATGTCGGTCTCGAAGAACAAAATATTCCAGGTGTTTCTCTTATCAAAAGTGGTAATTAAGAAGTCTATCATAACTGAATATAAACGGGAATAATTTTAGGAGAGATTGGTTTTTAGAAAAAAAAAACTGAAAGTAGTTGTTTCTGACCGGTTTTTTCTTCCAATTTGTATCCGAAAGAAGCATTCGTGGATAATCTACATATCTTCATGAAGAGTTTTCATTGTACCTAATTATTTTTTATCTTCTTTTCTATGGAAGTTTCTCACATCATTCGTTTACAGTGAAAAAATGAACTTATCAACGATGAATTTTACGTAATAAAATGAGATTTAGGTTCTCGTAGCTATCTATTAAAACTTTGTTTTTTACGCTGTCATTTGATGGGATTTTTTCCTGACGTTTCACCGACAGAAGTGGTTGTCTTCTTCAGAGGTCCGTGCTATCGCTTCCAGTATTGGAAATATACTGCCGTTTCGCCAATTAGGTCAGCAAAACGTTAGGAAGAAATTCCAATTGATGACGGCACGAAAATCTGAAACTTCTGCAAGTATGTTTAATTTCATGATTTGAAATATGAAAACGTTATTTAATATTTCTGTTTACTCGATAAATCGAACAAAGAACAAAACAAGTATTGAAACTGACTATTTCTTTCAGTCAGGAGCTTTTTGTAAAATGTATTCTCTGAGGACACTCAAGTTGAATTATTACCAAAACATGAAGAATTTTAACATACCCACTATACTTCAGTTCGTCTCTGGTTTGAGAAATTTGGAGATACATGTAAGAAAATGATGTGAAAAATGAGGGTGGCAATGTCAGCGTTCATATATTTTTTTGGTAGGTAGAATCTCCAACTGACAACAATTTGGATAAGGAAATGGCAGGTGAGCTGCCACCGAAGTTGAGAAATATTACGTTCACAGGGAAGGGTCTCAAAAGATTAGGATCGAATGTTTTACAGGTGCGTATTCTAAGATCATGTCCCAGTCAATTCAAAGAGAAAAGTTACGTCAACATTTTTTAAATTTGAATTGTTCGTATCGCTTTGTATCAAGTGAAGACAGTTGATACCTGGGAAATTCCTGTTTTCGTTGAAATGGAACATGAAATGTACACGAACATTTTTTTTTCAGGGTGTGAGAAGTCCAATTCTGCATTTCGGTGTACACAATACCAGCTTGATAAAAATCGTGTATGTGGTATTCCAAAATATTGGTTATGCCAGAAATTTAACCGTTGACGTTAGAGGAAATTCGATACAGAATTTGTTGAATCCTTCCACAGGAACGAAGCCAAATTTATATAAAAAAGTATTCCTACAAGAACTAAGGATATCAGGAAATAAATGGTCATGCGATTGCGATTTAGGGTAATGTATACAATGTTTCTTTTTCAAAATCAAAAAGGACAAAACGATACTGAAAAGGTTTGATTGCTTCCACAGGACACTTTCAAATTGCAGCTTTATAACTCCTATTTAATTAAATGCGAACGCTTTCGACAGCTGGTCGTGCTGTCATCATCAAGGCTCTACTCAAACTTTGAGTGTGGTAACTTTTGCCTCTAGAACTGAGGGGACCTACTTTGTGAAAGACCCTATAGACTCAGAAGACAATTGATACTTTTCTCTAGAGTGCTTATTTTTTGAACAACTTTCGTATTTCTTCAATATTGATATTGAACAATAACCTGCAACGTCTTTTTTCTGTAGGTGGATTGAATTTTGGTTGAGAAAACGTCGTCAGTATATATGTGAAGACAGTCCAAGCATACCATCTTCAGTGAGAGACCCAGAATATACCTGTAGACACGCAGATGACGACCTAAGGACTGCAAAATGTCAGAACAGGAATAATGTTTCAGTCATTGAAGTCCTCAAAACAGATATTGAATGTGGATGGAGCTCTGCAGTGGCATTAGTTTCTTCCTCTTTGTGTTCCGTAGTTTCGATTGCTTTGTTGATGGGATTTGTGTGAAACAGGGATGAAACTCTCTTGGATTCGCGAAGAGAATATTGTGAAGGTCACATTCTGGTGTACTGATTCAATTTGAAGATATCTGTCTGGTGGTTCTTTTGGAACACATTTTGTTAGCAAATGAGTGAGTTGTATTTATTTCATGTATCATCCTTGATTTGTATTATGTATATGATCAAGAAGTGACTTTTTTTACCTTTATGAGAGTGGTGTTTACTGTTGTTTATATTGATCTTTGAATGTGTCATTCAGTATGGAATATATGAGGGATAATTATACCTTATCGCCAAATTCCCAATTTTCTTGCAACTGCATTGGATCCATAACTTATATCAAACAAATCCTCAATTATTGTAATTGGAAAATATAATAAATTCCTTATTAATTATTCATTCATTTCAAATTTTTTCATCTTCTAGTGTTAAAAATTTATATGATTTGATTTATCCTAAGATATTATAATGGTGGTTCTAGATCATAGTTTACTTTGTTCTCTGTAATTAAAAATAAATCAAAATATAAAAAATGTTCGTATTGTTGATTGAAATTTTTACAATTTGTTGACTACTTTAACCAACTTATACTGCTTCTTGGAATTCTGCTTCTATGCCAGCTAGGTATATATTTGAGGTGATTTTTCTATAATGATGATCAAAGAAGAATAGAGGAGTTGGTATAGAAGCTACAGGAACAAGAATGAATATGAAACGCCTCGAAATAATTTCTACCATCTTCCAAGAATATAAAAGTGATAGCCGATCAATTCAGCGTTAAATTTTCAGAAGTGGGTAGAAAATGAAAATCTGTTAACACAATCTGTTTTCCGTTAACCAGCTGTCACACCCCTAAGAAAAACAACAATCAAAAGTAGAAATATTGTGCGAGATGAGGATTAACGAGGTCTAACATTTTAACGTGCGATTCATATGAAGATTAGTATAATAAAAAAGTTTCAATTGAAAGGTCAACACTATCAAACTTTTTTAAATTAACATTGCAGGTAGTAATAATGAAAAGATCATACAATCAATGAAACAAGGAATCATTTAACGTTATGGGATTTTTTGATACATACATGGGACGAAATAAATTTCAGATTTCAAAAAGTTGAAAGTGATTTCAATTCACAAAAAGCCAGTGATCTTGCTCGTTATTAACGTGGAATTAAAAATACAAAATTGTTTCGGTGACATTTTCAATTTTTTTAATTTGCGTTAATTAGCAATATGATTTTTGTATAAAGGTTTTCATGAAGTAGAAAATGGATTCAACAAATTTCATAATTTTTTTAAATAAATGTCTTGGACATGTCAAAAAAATTGAGGGAAATGTAATTATTTGGAGTGGTGCGTATTTCATTTGGTATTCGTAATCGGTTTCATAAAATGCAGCCATTATTTCATGAAACAGATGGGAAGATCATATTTGTAAATGTAGAAAACTCATTAACCAACTACAAACGAATACTAAAATAAATAACATCGATAAATATTTTTCTCATGAAAACGTCATTTAGAGGATCGACAGAAAGCTCCAACCTACAATTTAAAACATGAACAAAAGCGATTTATTGCATAATCGAGTCTCGATAATGACCACCGAATGAGAAATTGTTTCATTGGAGCCTATATATTCAGATGCTGTTATTCTACTTTCAGATTGGTAGTGAAAGCTGCAGAGAGGAGGAAAGCGATTTCTCATTCAGTGATCACGGTCGAAATTTTGGTTTTCATCAGGATGCTGATGAAATCTTCATTCAATTTCACTATTTGTGAATCGAGACGTCATCTGTATTACTTTCAACCCAGCATCTCTTACTTTGTTTTATAAGAGTGACAGTAGGAATTGAATCAGGCAATATAAAAATCGAGTCCAGTGGAAAAAAAGTCATGTCACTAGTACGTAGTTTGTTAACATTTTATTTCATTATTACATTTACAATCCCTGAGCAACTTACATGAAACCAATAAAATGTATTTACATATTTATACAGCCATTTTTTGTTTTACATTTTCAAAATATCAATCACATTGAATATATTCAAAAGAAAAAGTCCATCACTACATTGGAATGTCTCATTTATTACATGCACTTAATGATAGTTTGAAGACTCAGGATTATTTTTTCACACTCTAAACTTTTTCTTTGTTAGTTATTTGGACCGTAACAAATTCAAGTTGCTTTTGCCAACTTATGTCATTAAGGGCATTATTAGGATGATAAAATGATGTTCATCTCTAGAAAATCAATACTGGTCAATAAAACAGTATAAAAGCTATTTTCCGGGCCTTTTAGCCGTGATTTACAAGTTTTCATGCCTTATCTTTCGTCTATTACTGCGGTAGTTGGCCCGAGTTGGCCGACCACAGCCAAAAAACCCGGAAAATAGCTTTCACAAAGTTATCTGTGGCCGTTTATATTTTTTGAATAAAACAGTATTCAGTTTATAATTTGAACTTCTCATCAAAAATACATCTGTTTTTATTAGGGATGGCTGAATTGAATTATCCTTACTATAGGTCATTCAATCAATCAATCAATCATTTAATAAATCCAGGGATTCTGGACGTTGATGTCCTACCTTCACGATTTCAACGAAAGAATCAATTATGTGAGAAAATAATCTCAAAGACGAGGCGTCAACATCTTTATCAGCATAAATTTCCTAATATTAGCTGTTAATTAATATTTACATTATGGAGTTTAATGTACATGTTTAATAAATAGATATGACATGGAAACAAACTCGTTTCAATTCTATACACTTTGTAATAAACTATTTATCCACTCTTGATTATTAAAGTTCATTTCAATCTCTTTGGCGATATTAATAACAATTCACAATTTGATGAAAAATAATTGCATTTCAGAACAATTGAATTGTTGATATTTACTGGAGCGCTGGAGCACAAAACATTTATTAGAGTAAGGTTATGAACAACATCATACCTAACTCAAAAATATATTTCAGAAGAAACCTTTTTTTTGAATCTCAAGAAAAATGATTTACAGAAATGGGAAATTTCAATAGCACAATATCATTACGAAAAANGCGATATTAATAACAATTCACAATTTGATGAAAAATAATTGCATTTCAGAACAATTGAATTGTTGACATTTGCTAGAGTGATTTTGCATAAAAATGTATTTGAGTACATATTAACATTATGTACAAAAAACGTTTTTAAATGCGTTAAGGTTAAGAACAACATCATAAATTAAAAATATATTTCAGAAGATTTTTTTTATTAGCCAGTGGGCTATGCTTGAAGACTGGCGGTAAACAAATCTAAAGAAATGAACTTTAAACGTTCAAGCCAGTCTCGAATATATCTACCCAGTAGGTTGAATGCTGGACTGACGCCTATCAGAATGAAATGACATTT
>WOGM01000443.1:0-12850 GCA_015342125.1 Leptinotarsa haldemani | reverse complement strand
AAAAATCAAAGTTGCTACTGCTTTCTAATAGAAGCGGCAACACCGCATTGTCGAAAATATTTTAGTTGGCTAGAGAATGTCCGAATATGCCCTCCATCAAATTTTCAAAGTGATCCGTTGTCTGGTTCAGCACAAATCTGAAAAGTGTTTGTTCAAAAAGGTATCTCCTCACGTTTCAATTTCAACGAAATTTCTTTCACTCTCTGATCCAGTGACGAAACTAATTTCCTGAGCAGCGGCCATTGCATAATTAGGTGACTATTGTGCTCTAATTATGCGTTTATTAATTCATTCCAGTCGAATAATCTGAGTCTCAACTCATAAATGCTAACTCATGAAGTTATTACAACATCGTTTGCTTTCAATGGCTTCGTGAAACGTTTTGAACTAGATTAAATTAAACTTTCTATTAATTGGGATTTTTGTAGTTTATGCGTAGCGCCTGGTATGTGGTTATTTGTAGGTCAATGTCAGATTATTATTCCTGACGATATTGAACACTCATGAATTTCTCTCTCTCTCAAGTGATAAACTTTTATTATATTCTGTTTCAACTCTAGTTCGAATTTAATAAAAATTTGTCTTGTCTCGAACGAGACAAGAAGATTTTCTTTTGAAAAATCGTCTCTCGACGAGACAAACAATTCATTCATCTTAGACGAAACAAGACAAGAGAGTCTCCTCTCTCTATCTTTCATGTGGAGCTCGCAAAGAGCAATTTCATTTTATTCTTGATACCAAACGGAAAATGATGATTAAAATAATTTTGACAAAATGTTTAAGGCTTTCACGGCCGAGGTTCTTAGTGTCACTATTTTTCGGGATCGAGTGACTAGCTTCTTCAGAAGAAGAGGAAGAAGAATATATTTATTGAAATTGAAAATAATCATAATAACTTAAATTTATACAGTTCAGAATTGAAAGTAAAAAAATTAAATTTCCTTGTTTGAAAAATAATGACATATGCTATTGAAAATACATTGTCATAAAGTGCAGCTCCAATACAATGATGACTAGAAAAAAAACATACAAATACTATATTTATTAATATCACCTTACCAAGTATTATTCTATCTAGCATTATGGATGGATTTCAATAACTGGTTTTTAAAAATACTCAATGATGTACTAGATTCAATTACATTTGGTTATTTATTGTATGCATCAAACCCGTTGAAAAATAAAGAATTCATGGCATTTCTCCTGTTCGGCATAAATGCAAATTACTATGATTTCTTTAGCACAGTTGTGCACTTCTTAATTTAATTTGACAAATTCAGAAATATATGAAGGTGGTAAGTTATTCAGAATTTTATATATAAATGCCATAGTTAAGTAATACAACCGTAAAGAAACTGATAGCCGCCGCAAAGTTTGTAAAATAATTCCGATTTTGGTTAATCTGTTCACTTTTAGAACAATCCACATACCGCGATTTTGAAGTTTTTGTGATTGAGATGTTTGATTTAGATTAAACGAGAAAATAATAGAAGCACAGTAATCAAAATGTGGTTGTATAATCGCATTGCATACAGTAATTTCAGACTGAGCGGATAAATTACCAGAAATTTTTGCAAAGAAATATAGTTTTTCAGATATATTTTTTTGTTCCATTTATATTTTGTTGTCATGATCATTACTTCAGTTTTCATTTTATTCAGTTTCAATTTATTTGCCACGAGGTACTCATTTACATCGTCATTCATTTTATCAATAGCTCTATCTAAGCTGGTATCGTAACATGCCAGTAGTGTATCATCTGCAAATAAATTTACAAAATCAACATTTATAAACAAGTTTATGTCATTCAACTATAAGATAAAAAGCAGTGGTCCTAACACGCTACCCAGCGGCACAGAAAGAGGATTATACATTCTTTATTACTATCCGATGACTAAAAATGGTGGTTCTGTAACGCGTATTTATGCTGTGTCAGGTAGGCTGGAGTAGTAATACCTGTACCTGGATTAGGTACATTCATTGAGGTATATTCATTGAATCTTTTCTACCTGTTGTCAAGATGTTTGCTATCATTGAACTTTTCAAAATTGAATTCCATATTCGGTGTTTGTGGATTTCTATTGCCTTCCGTACCAGTCAGCTATGGTATCCCTGATTGGGACAATGAGTTTTCAATCCTGTGGTTTCCTTTACTGAATGCTTGTTCAGCCACAACTGACTTGTCTGTTTGACCGAGTCGGCATTTTCTTTCATGCTCCTTCAGCCGTGTTTCCATGGATCTTTTGGTGGTTCCGATATATACCTTCTCAGGAGTGCATGGTATGCGATAGACCTCTGCTGCTGATAGTGGGTTTCTATTGCCTTTTGCCGAACTAAGGTTTTGTTGTATCTCCCTGTTGGGTTTTAAAATTGTTTCAATGTCGTGTTTCCCCAGTAGCCTTCCAAGTATTTCTCAATAAAATACCAATAGTACGATACCATCAAGTAATCAACTGAAGGGTAAGATAAGGATTCACTGAACTTCAGAATGAATAGAAACAATATATAAAAAAAACAAAATGAGAAATGAGACTAAGGAACAAAGCATATTCACCGCACCCATTAAAGTTATGAAAAATGTTAGAGGCCATTCACTGGTAAAACGAAAAAATTTACGCCTAATACATTTTCTCTTTAAAATTTAACAACTGTTGTTGTCTTCTGGTAAAAAAATCTTATTTATATTCATGACAGAAAAAATCGAACTAGCATTCGACTCAGTCTAAGTCTTAGCGATACCACTTCAAAAAAATTTGAATTCATACCGAAGTCGACGTGAATTCGACGTAAATATTAGTTTGAAGTTCAATATAGTTGAAATATTTTGTTGTATCGTCAGTGTAGCAGTGAAATAAAATTGAGTTCCATTGTACAGTGTAGTCAATTATTGTCAAACTCACGGGAAAATTCGATGGTTATATAATTTGGTATGATCAAATAGCATCTCAATGCATTTACCATCTTGAACGCGTAGGATTTCTATGGCAGGAAAAATGAATGCGTTGTTGATATCTGTTGAGAACTTTCAGACGATTATGAACATATCAAAAATGTATTCGAATGATGAAAAGGCTGATATGCTATTTAGTTATGAGAAATCAAACAGAAATCCTCTTTTGACAAGGAGTATGTATGTTGAGCTATACCCGAATCGTCATATTCCGAACATCCAAATGTTTAGACGATCAGAAATGAATTTGAGGGACTATGGTGCATTTGACAGAAAGAAAACAACAAAATGTGTGGTTGCTGGAAGTGTGAGGAATCAAATGAATGTTACGGGTAAGCAAATATTACCACATAAAAATTCACACAGTAAAAACATTTTTTTTGGGATTGTCCAGTTACAAAAAAATGCTATCCAAGAATGTTATTTACGAGAAATTGCTCACGAAATGAGAATTAGGGAAGGAGAGTAGGTACGATTTGCGAAGTGGTTGAGTCGTAAAAATAGGAGAGTTGGAAATATTTGTCAAAATATAATATGGGCGGACGAATGAAAATTCACCAACAATAGTTGATTTGACAAAAATATCCATTATAGGTGGAATAATATAAATGAACATTCACATATGGAAACCAATTTTCAAGAAAGGTTGGAATAAATGTTTGGTTGGGAATTGTGGGAACCAACATCCTTGGCCCTTTCTTTTACGATGATCATTTGAATAGTGAAATGTATCTTTATTTCTATTCAATGAATTCCATATCTACTTCGATAATTTGCCACTGAATATCCGTCATGAAATTCAATATTTTCAACAGAATGGCACTCTTCCCCATAATGCATCAATAGAAGGGGAAGTTTCAGATGCAATATTCCCAAGAAAATGAATTTGAAACAATGGACCAATTAACTGGTCAGCTCGTTTCTCAGATCTTACTCTTTTAGATTTTTTTGCCAGGGGATACATGAAGGATAAAGTTTTTCCGATATCAAGCACATATATCGATTATTCACTATCACATCATCATAGTACACTTCGAATACAATAATTTTTTTTCCATTTTTGATATTCTCCGAAATAACAATTCCATTCGAAAAAAACGAAAAATAACATTTTTGGTTTTCCCCCTATAACTCCAGAAAGGATAGAATACCCGTTTACTGTAATTCAATTAGGTGGTAAGACGTGACCGATAATTTTCGTTGAAAATATCACCTTTGCGAATGAAACTTCAAAGATTGAAATGAATTTTTGGTAGATGAAGGTTTTGGTTTTCTGGATTTCAACATTTCAGAACCAACTGGAGAAAAAAAACCCCTCGAAACAAATACTTTCATATGAACATTGAATTACAAAAAAACACTTTTGAAACAACCACTCCTATATGAATATTGGATTATACAAAGCACTTCTTCTTATTCATTTTGTATTCCAAACATTCGTATGGAATCGAATCAGATATCATTCACAGGATTGCTCAGTAGCGGACATTATACAATAAACAAGTGTTTTTTGTATAATTCAATGTTCGTATAAAATTTGTTCTTTCGAAAGTATTTTGTCCTTTCTTTCAACTCAATGTTCATAATTTAATTTAATTTAATTTATTAATATTTTAGATACAAATAAGATAAGTCACATATACACACATACATTATTACCTAAGAATGAATATTATACTGTTTCGCCGTTTATTTGTGTTTCTCTAGATAAGACAGCTATATATTCGTCAGTAAAATAAACACAATTCGAAATCAATAGATATTTCAGATACTTTTTGAACAAGTATTGATTTATCTTTTTGACATGGGGAGGTAGAATATTGTATAAGTTGACATCAATAGAGTTTCTGCTTGACTTTTTCAGTCTGAATCTACTGACCCTCAACATATCACATCCTCTAGTCTCATGATCGTGGAAATCACAATTTCTGTTTAATGTTGATTGATTTTTATGAATATCCATTAAAAATTGATATAGATAAATAGAAGCTACTGCCATTATTTTCATCGAAAGGAAATGAGGTCTACACGAGTCTTAAGATAATATCCTCACGGCCTTTTTTTGTAACATAAATATCCTATTTGCGTTAGTACTATTTCCCCAGAGAATTGTTCCACATGATATGTGAGAATGGAAAAAAGCGTAGTGAGCTGATAATAGCGCCTGTTGACAGATTATATCTTTCAATTTCCGAAGAAAAAATGTGTATTTCGACAGTTCAATGCCAAGTTGTTCAATGTGTTCCAACCAGTTCAAATTATCATCTAAAGGATGTGTTGAGTTTAATTTTCGTTCAACATTACATTATTTCTTCTGAACCATATGTCAGCATTCTTTTGAATTTGATTTATATCGCCCTTGATTTTTCCGGATGTCGTAAGACTAGTATCATCGGCGAAAGCAAAACAATTATGGGGTGACATGAAAGAAAAGACATCATTTATATAGATTATGAATAAAAGAGGCTCCAGAACCGAGCCTTGGGGAACTCCACATGCACCTGGTTTTAAGTCGGATACATTGTTCGAGTCAATTGATACATATTGGTATCTGTTTGTCAGATACGAAGAAAAAAGATATAGGAGAGGTTCCTCTTATGCCATAGTCATCTAATTTTTTCAGTAGATAGAATGGGAGACGCAATCGAATGCTTTTTTTTAGATCACATAAAGCAGCAAAAGTGTGTTCTCCTTTTTCAAAGCAAGTTATTATTTTTTCGATTACTCTCTTTACCGCACTTATTGTGGAGGATCCGAATTGATTGGGGAAATAGCTTTTACTTATGAAAATACTCATAAATCCTATTTTCTAGGATTCTTTCAAATTATTTGCCGAAAATTGGGCATATTATTTGAAATCATCCTAAAAAATAGGCTTTATAACTATTTTCACAAGAACAAGCTAATCAATTCGGATTTATGAAAGAAGTTGTTTCAAGAGAGCTTTTTTTTTCAAGTTGTGTCTGAAAATTATTTCTTTGCATGATCTACAACATCTTCGTAAAGAGTTTATTCAAAAATTAATCGCTTTCTTTTTTCTATGGAAGATTCCCACATTTTTTGTATAAAGAAGAAGTAGGAAGCGGAAATCTTTTTTTTTTCCTTGGAATGCCAATAATTCGCAGTACAATGATTTCAATAAAATATCTCATGGCTTTTCTTCACTAGCCAAGGACACCTAGGCGGATAGTAATCACTGCCTTCCTCTAAATATGTGATCGAATTGGGTAATAATGAAAATAGATTTGTTCTCGAGTAAAAATCGAGGCCACATTCTTCTATTTCATAATAATGTTATATGGTTTGTTTGGACCACATTACTTACATTTCGGGCATTACAAGTATATAAGAGCAATAATAATTGTTTATAAATCAGTTCAAATTGTTCTACCAGATAATAAAGACTAATATAATGTTCTCAAAGGTAAGTGGTACCATACACTAACCATTCGATATATAATCGTTATTGTACGTCTTCCAATATTCATAATAATATGTCTTCATTCATTATTTTTACAAAAATATTCAGTTGAAGAATAACAGATAAGTCATATAAATGATGAACAGGCTGGGTTTAGCTATAAGCGCTGCTTTTCGATTTGAGTGGTTAATGAATTCTATGGATACTAGAAATACTTGATAACATAATGATCTCCAAGATGCTCACGCATTTTTATACCTTATACATATTTGTCGTGATTTCAACATCAACAAAAATTATAACGCTGAGACTGACACAATATCTAACAATTATCCCTTTTTTTTTCATGGAAGTTTTCTGCTTCCTCTACTTTTTTATGCTTTACTGAGATTGAACAATAAAACTGATGATGGCTATCAGTATATTACTTTCATGCACTTTGTTAAACATTCTTTTGTGAGGCAGTCAATGGTTCATACTGTCTTTTCTTTTGGAAACTAGAGTTAGCTTGAAAGATAGATAGATAGGTTTATTGACTACATGACATATCTATATAATACATTTGTAGTAGGCCGAGTGGGGTGGATAGGATTATCTTCCATGATGAAATGGAATTATTTGAATTTATACAATATAAGAGACTGATTAAATACAGTAGACAGATTCATAAAACAAATTCACAACACTGAAAATGAATAACATTTCGGAGTCATAAAACAGCTATGAATAGCATTGTGAGAAGTGGTTAAGTATCGTATATATTTCATTCCATATACTCGGTTATAGAATAGGAACAACTCTCGAAGAATATAAATTGTTGGGTATTATGAAAATCCAGGAGAGAATGAAAAATGTAAAAAGAGGGTAGAGACATTATTCTCAGTTCCCGAAATATTGGCCGACACAAGTCTCTAAATCCTGCCTTGGCAACAATCCTCACAGCCTTTTTTGTAGAACGAATACGTGATTGAAGTGACTTGAGCTGCCTCATTGTACGGTTCTATAGGTGATATGTGATTGAAAGAGAGAAACAGGAGATTTTGAGAAATATTTGACTAGAGAGTTTCTCATAAAGTTTTTAAAAACCATTTTGAAGTTTCGTCCAATGTGATACCCAAGAAACTTACAATAGACCCTTCATTCAATGGGGAATATGTCGAAAATGTAAATGATTGGGTTTTGCTCCGGTTATGTTTTGAGTTAGCCTCATAAAAGGTTGCTTCGTCTGCGAATAGTACACAGTTCAGTAGATTCATACAATCAAAAATATCGTTGATGTATATGATGAAGAAAAGTGAACCTAACACCGATCCCTGTGGTACACCGTGTTTTACTGTTGAGCTTGTTGAATAGGCGTTTTTCAAAATGACTGATTGTGCTCTGTTAGAGGTAGGATTTGAAAAAAAATTATTTGCTACGCCCCTGATGCCATAATATTTGAGTTTTCCAGGAAGTATACTGTGTGAAACACAGTCGAAGGCCATGCTTAGGTCACACATGGTTATTGCCGTGTGCTTACCCTGTTTAAGACCTTCGACTATGTCATAAATTAATTTGAAAGTAGCTTGAACTGTGAAACGATTCTTCCGAAACCCAAATTGATTATTTAGATAGTGATTTTTTGACTATTGTTTCCACAATTTTCCAACTGTGGGGATAATGGAGATAGAGCGATAGTTTTCAAAAAGATTTACATTGCCTAAAAGATATCTCACCGCAAAATCAGTCAGATTTTCAAAAATCATTGAACATAATGTAACAGATTGCCGTCAATAATGGATGATAAACCTCAGTGGTGAACCAAATAATAAAACAAAAGCAAAACCATAAAACTTCAAATTTAATTTATCCCCATTTCAAAGGAAATAATGACCTGACCTAATGTCTAACATATATCAGTTACTCTACTAACAAAACATCTAGTTTTATTGAGAAACAAGGCGTAGATGTAGTATTCAACACAAATGACAATATGGATTTATTTACGAATAAAATTGAAAGTTAGCACGGAAAAAACTCAAAAAATTTGGAGTTTATAAGCCTAAGTGCGATAACTGAAATCCCTTATATATAGGTCAGACTGGTTGAATTTTATCCAGAGATTCGAGGAGCATTTGAGAAGTTACAGATTAAATAAACAAGATTCCAACTACGCCAATCATCTTATAGAAAACACTCATAATTCCACAGAAAATCCAAGAATTCGGCACATTCAACTGAAAGTTATGAAATTGAATATTTTACAACCTACAGAAATCAAAAATATATCGCTGATAATAACAACATTGTTCTGAATATTTATAATTCTGAAATTATCAATAATGTTATTAGTGATTTTTCAAATGTCCATTGATACCTCTTTCTACCTCCCAATGCAAATTTCGGTATTCAAGGAGACGACATCATATACCAAAGTTAGCTTATAACTCGCTCAGATGACACATTGTGTCGAAACACTTGTTAGCATCAACGTTAGTGTTGTGTAGAGTGTGAAGTATTAATTTCACCCTACCCCTTAGGTTAAAAGACTTCTCAGGCCTACTAAAAATATTCTTGAAGTCTCTGTCATTTGGAAATATGGGTTTTGGTAGTCTGTTCATTCGTTTTTCTCGTATGGGACAATATTGGTAATAATCAGAGTTAAAAACTTCATGGGTGAGCCGGCATATGTATCTAATTGTTTATTTTTTTTTTAATTCTCTACAGATTCTTGCCATCACAGCTTTCGTAGCTGTCGCTCAAGCAGGGCTCGTTGAGTTCCAATCAGCTAACTCTCCAATAGCACACAGCTATTCGGCTCCAGTATCTCATGCATACGCTGCACCAGTATCCCATGGCTACGCTGCTCCAGTATCTCACGCATACGCTGTTGTTGCACCAGTATCCCATGGCTACGCCGCTCCAGTATCTCACGCTTATGCTGTCCCAGTATCCCATGGACATGTTGCACCAGCTATCTTGAAAACGGCTCACCATAATGAAGATTACTACGTGAGTATTCAAGCTACTGATTAGTAAATGAGTTTACGAAATGATTAGGCAAAATTACTCAAATTACTCAAAAACATCTAAAAGCAATAAAAACAAGTGGTTTGATAAAATATAAAGAATGAAACTATGCATGCATACATAAAAATATAAAATCAGGTAAAATCTGTGTCTCCCAAATACTCACTTATAGAGTAGTACGCTTCTTTCAATAAGATATTTTTGTCTACTATTTTAAATGTATTCAAAGGAAGATCTTTGTAGCAGTTTGGTAGACGATTAAACAATGTTATTGACATGTATTTTGGGCAACGTTGTTTTTTGGAGACGGTGATTCGGCACTTCCAGGATTGCTGCATTTCTTGTGTGATATCTACTATTTTCCAGCACTCTGAATGAGGTCAACTCTGTTTTGGCATATATCAGTATATGCATGACATACACAGAATGGAAAGTTAGGATTTTCAGCTGTACAAATATATTTTTACAGCTTACTCTCCTGTCCACTCCAACGATATTTCTAACTGCTCTTTACTTGAGTTTGAGTACCCTGTCGGCCTCCTGTGATACTCCCCATACTATGATTCCATATGCCATCACTGACTGAAAGTGTGCAAAATATATTATCATCATTACAGATTTTTCGACAATATTCCTGAGTTGGTACAGGAGATAACACTTTGGAGCTAGTTTTTTGCACACTTCAGTTATATGAGTAATCTATGTACAGCGTTCATTCACATGCAGCCCAAGGAACTTCGTAGAAGGTGCTTCAGTGATAGATCTGCCGTTAGATTTTAGCAACAAGCTGTGGTCGAGTTTATTATCTGAGTGACTAAATCTTATGAACGTTGTCTTCTTCATGTTCGAAACTAATCCATTTGAAGAGAACCATTCCTCGGATATTTTGATTTCTTCATGGGCCTTCAAGACTGTTTGCTCCACATTGCTCCCTGTAGCTATGAGGGAAGTGTCGTCTGCATACATTATACAACTTTCATTAGAAATGTCATTCACGTATATCAGATATAACAGAGGACCTAAAACAGAACCTTGGGGAACCCTTACATAATTTATTGTTTTCAACGAAGTGTGATTGGTTGCTTGAACATTCTGCATCCTATTTGTCAGATAACTTTTCAGCCAATCATGTACCACTCCTCTGAAACCGTACAGGATATATGAGGATTGTGTGATATCAACACTAGTTTGTGATTTCTTACGTATTTTGCAGATAGAAATTCTACTTTTTCTTTCCATTTTCAGTTGGTTGAAAGTATACATATTCAATTGAAATGAAATACCTTGATACTTCAGATAATAAGTTGAAACTAACAGACTCAAAAATTGTAAATTGAAATCGATTTTGTCACACTATTCGTCTGACTAAATATTTACTGGTGTATCCTGTTCCTGAATTTGAGATAGTTTGGGATACAAAGAAGAATACCGTGATCATATCGATTTTTTAATAATTTTGCATATCTGCTTGTTTAGTAATCGAACCCATAGCTCACTGCTTTACAATTATTTTTTATTTTTCTGATGATATAAGATACTGTGTACGAATGATCCAATATGCATCATTGTTCAATGCTTCACAGCATTTATTTTCCATTATGAGTCATAGTCTAGTGAACGGGTTCTATATTAGTGAAAAGTTGTTTCAAAAATATCACAAAGAGTATTCAAATCTTGATTCCTGTGGTGACGATGGATACTCTAACTACTCATGAGCATTCATAAAGTTGGTATGAATTAAAATAATGATATATGAAATAAAGGTTAAAATGATTGATGATGCAGTACAAGTTTCGATAATAAATCATAGAAAGTATTGACTCGAATATTGGATTATATGTAACCAAACCATAATTATCTTAAGAATAATTTATTGATGACCGTTACATCAAATGTACTGTTTTGCTAACCTGGATATGAAATCAAATCAAAAATTTATTTCTCATCAATTCTTTTTTCAAAACCGTAAATATGATTGGGAAATCATGAATTTATTATGTACTAAAAATATCGAGAGAGTTTATTGCTTTTTCCTCGCATTTATGTTTCTTCAATAGATAAGATGATAAATGAATGATTGAATATTTTTCAGAGGTATTCATATCAATGACAAACTCTTTTTGTCATATTGGAAACTCACTGAAAGCGGTGAAGTATTTTTTTAACTCTTGTGATTCATGAGCTTGAGTGATACCAATATATTTTATGGAAAAGAAAAGTCAAACCCTTCAAAATATCTTCAGCAAATTGAATTTGATTCACATATTGGTAACAGTATCATTGTGAACCTTTTGTATGCTCTGTTGAAGTTTCAATTATAGTTATTTGTATGTTTTCATTCATTGCTAAATTCTCGTTATAAAACAGTCCATATGATTTCTGAAGATATAATTTATCGTCTCATATCTACTGAATTCTTGAAGAATAATTTAATGATAATCGTTTATATCAATTAGTCATGTTTGTTAAACTAAACGATTGTTTGAACTGTTTTGAACAATTCCAGGCACACCCCAAATACGAATTCAACTACGGAGTACAAGATGGCCACACCGGAGACCACAAATCCCAACATGAGCAACGTGATGGTGATGTAGTCAAAGGGTACTACACCGTGGCTGAACCCGATGGTACTCTCCGTACCGTTCACTACACCGCTGATGACCACAATGGTTTCAACGCAGTGGTAGAGAAATCTGGACACCCAGTACACCCCGCGCCAGCACCTGTTCATGGAAAGGTTCTCCTTGCTGCCCCAGTACATGCTGCTCCAGTACATCATGCTGCCCCAGCTTACTACCATCATTAGACCCATTACATGTTACATGACTTGAATATGTCCCTCAGAATGTGTTCCATTTATTTTTATAATAAAATTCAGAAAGTTGACTTAGCAGTGCATTCCTTCTTTCCACATATTCGAATAGTTCGTTAAGGTAGTGGTAGAATATACTTACAAGCAATAAGCAACAAGAACTGACTTTCATACATATATTCAAACATTTTTCATTACCTGTTTTTTATAATGAAAAAACACAAGCACTACAGAAAAATCTTTAAGGCGCTCTTAGAGCGGTGTTTGTGCGAAAGTAGCGATTCACATTGGATTTGAAGTTCATTTCACATAATTCTCCACTTTTTCTTTGATGTTCCAAACTATCAAGGTTGCAAGTGATGTTTGCGTCTGCAATCAGGCGGATGGCTCTTTTCTGGATGGAATTTAGCATCTACATAGTATGCTTAGGGGCAGAGATTAATAAATGTGAATAGTACTCCAAAGAAGGTGTAATGTTCATTAGGGGCAATGAAACACAGGTTGTCATTACACCCTTATATTACACCACTTTACAATGCCGAAAACATTCATAGAATGAATATCTCCAGTCGCAAAATAAAACATAAAAATACATTCTTCATTAAATACAAAAAAGAAATAAATCAAACATAGCAGTAGACAGATACATTATTTT
>WOGM01000442.1:0-17547 GCA_015342125.1 Leptinotarsa haldemani | reverse complement strand
TGAAATCTGTCTTTTTCGAAGGCATTGTTGAATTCAATCTACTTCCTCGTGAAATCAAAGAATCTTTGTCCATAAAATTGTTTAAAACAAAATTGAAAGAATATTTGACAAATTGAACATTATAAACGTGTATGTGTATGTATATGTATGTGTATGTATATGTTTATATGTATGTATATGTGTATATATGTATAAAATAGGTGGTTCCTCTTGTGGGTTCATTATGATATTATTTTGTGTATGTAGGTATATATCTGTGTGTGTATATTTATGTATATGATAATGTATATGTATATATAGATCTGTGTAAAAATTTTAGCATGCTCCATACCATTCTTTTATTTTTTATATTTTCTGTAATCTGTATTTTTTATATTTTCTTTATACATTGTAATCTGATTATCCGATGATAATTAAAGCATTCATTCATTCATTCATATACACATGACAAAAATTACACTGTTGATATTGTCTTGTGTGGGGGAGAAATGGTGCAAGAAGTGCCCTTTATGGCATTCAAAGAAAAGAATCGACTCTACGATTCTTAAGACTTGCACCTTTGAAAGTTTTCATGAGATTAATTCAGAATAATGCCGAGGGAAACTATGAGACCACGTACGAAAGTTCTAAATAGTATCATAAAGAGCAGCATTGACAATGACCTTTAAACTTTGAATTTCACCCTAGGTTATGATGTTTGATTTCACCAATGACGAAAGATTCACGAAAACATTTGGCAAAATATAATTAGATTCAAATCATCTTGGGGAAGATCAGTCATACCGAATTGAAATCGATCATAATGAAACAATGTAGGGAGGTCACCTTATAAATAGTCACCTTCATACCATATTACCTTATCTGCCACAGAAGATACAAGTTTGGCAATATCTATTCCTGATGGTCCAGACCCAATGATCAAAACTTTTTTGTTCTTGTATGATTTCGGATTCCTGTAGTCGTGACTATGGATAACAGATCCTTGAAAGCTAGTTATTCCTTCCAGTTTGGGAACAGAAGGTACAGAGTAGTTACCGACACACACAAAAACAGCATCGTATTCATTTTTTATGTTTTCCCGAGTTTTGAGATCTGTTAGTTCAAGATTCCACCTTTTATCGTTAGAAGGTATAACCTTCACCACGTGATGATAAAACTAAAAAAAATAGAGAAATGTTCATACATTTATAATATTGTACCATGAAGCTAGTTAATAAAATATAATTATCATAGCCATTAAATCTGTTTGAAATAATTAATGAAACAGATCTACAGGTCGGCTGTCTATTTTCGTTTTTTTGGCTCTACCGCCTCCATTTCAAATGATATAAAAAAAGGCGGAGGAACTTTCAATACTGTTTCATATATTTATTATGATCTGATATAAACCAATTTGCAATGGGACTTTTCGTTCATTAAATTTCATCATCAACTTTACATTTTTGAACACGAATCTGTAGTTTTTTTGATCGATTTCATTTGCTATTACAGTGGCTACAAAAATAAAAAAAAAAGAAAAGTAGAGGCCCATATCAAAAAAACTAAAGTTGAAGATGAAATCCAATGAACGAAACGTCGTATTGCAAATTTATTCATATCATACTACAACGAATATGGAATATTATTGAACGTTCCCCTTTTTTATTTGATCTTGAGATATTTCCCAAAAACTATCTGAAAGCCCAGGGTTTATTGGTTGAAAAATTTACACTTTCACTTGTTTTCTTATAACAGTCAGTTAGTTTGGCGTTCGAAATTTTCAGGACAACTCTTTACTGATTCGTAAGGAAGAACATGTTTCACAGAATCTGCATAAGAACCATTTCTCAGGCTGCAATCGATCCTTCCAAGTGATGAAGGGTTTCGTAGAGGGATCGGTTCGGCTTTTGCTTCATGAAGCTGTTCCACTGAAAGGGAACCAGAACCACGAGGACTTAAGTCATATTTGAGGAGCAAGAATGACCTAAGTCCATTGACCGCACTGAAAAAGAAGAAGGTCGATCAATCACTTGCGAATTAACCTTGATAGGAGACTGATGAATATCCGCATATCTCAGCTTGTTTCGAAGAGATTTCAGTTCCGTACTGAAATGAGGGCAATGCATGATCTCATCAAAACTATGTGAAGGAGGAATAGTTCCCAGGATCAAAGCAGCATTACCACGTTGAATGGCAATACTGATTCTTTCTATCAGAAAAGAAGTAAAACGGTGATCTTCTGTTGCTTGGTCTATTTTCCTCACGAGTTCATGAACGAATAACAGGGACTCCGGGCCATAAACACCAAAAGTTTCAACCGCTACTAGATGGAAGAGATAGTTGTTACCAAGGTTTTGGTATTTTTTTCGTTTCAATTTTCCACCAGATAATGCTGCAGTTCCAGAAGACATCGAACTTACGGCTAGATGGGAAGCCGCGACCGTGTCAACGCAAGTGAAGCGCATTATCACAGGTTTACTGTATTTCCATTGAATGGGAGACATACCATATGGTCGTTTACTATCATTTCGACTGGTACCGAAGGGTTTCAGAATTGCAAGAACATCCGCTGACACCATAGTTCGTTTCAATAAGTCGTTCACTTGGTGATGAGTATGAGGCACACAAATAAATAAACCCATCCTATTCTGAAAGATTTATTGTCTAAATCGAAAAATATTGGCATTTAAAAACCAGAAGTTGCGTAGAACTAGTCGATCTATCCATTCCCGTACTTTTTTATAAAATATCCTCTCTCCGATAAGGGGTATCCTTCAACCGCAAGATAAAATCAACCCCCGGAACAGGGTCAACTTTGAAATAGAGGGTGAGTAGAATATAAATTCACAATTTTTGTGAACAAAATTTTACGGCATAAAAGTCATTATTGAACTATAATCAGTACCTACAACACAATCGAAAAGATAGTCGATCGGACCTGAAAATCGCGCCAATCTTGTATTCCAAAAATTAGTTAGCGATGAATATCTCAGGGACAGATCGAGCAGTGGAGAATTAAATGACAATATCACTCACCTTAACGAATTGCAGTAAATTGAAAGCCTCAGCATACTCATTAATATAGTTTAGCACTTCGGTTTGTGATATATAAGAATGTTCAGGTTTTTTGTGAGGAAAGTCTTTGAATTGCATCAGCTCCTTGGGTAGATTCGTGCTGCAAAAAATAGTTTTTTTTCAGAAAACAGGTTATTTCCGGTGTGAACATCCTTTTCCAAAACGGAAAATTAAACTGGTGGAGGAGTGAAATAATACCGTTACAATCACACGCCGTGGAAGAGATGAAAACCATAGAAAATAGTATTTACTCTAAGAAGTCAATTCACGCAGGACTGAAACTGATTTATGAACCACCAATTTATGGATGGTTCGAATAAGTAAAGGGCTACCGAATTGAAGAATTTGATTGAACTACGTTGTTGAAACTTGTTTTTCCTACAACAAACTTTTTATACGGATGAATCTGTATTTTTCGAGTGGGGAGGGTGAGTGTAGGCCCACAGCATTTAGGCCACATGTGACCCATTGTACACCTCCCGAGGATTTGTCCCCTAGGTCATCGTCCAACCTGTTCTTTCCAGGAAGGTGGACAGGTCTTTGGGATACATCTCCTTTATATCGGCAGGTATAGGCCAAAACTCGCCGAACACAAACTCTCTCATTGACGATAACTCAGGACATTCGCATAGGACTGATAGTTTCATCTTCCTTTTCACACATCATGCATAGAGGTGTGTCCACTAAATCCAAATTGTGGAGGTGTTTGCTCAGTTGACAGTGGCCAGTTAGAAATCCTATTGTTGAGCGTAGATTTTTCCTGGTCATCGCCGGATATTTGTTCGGCACCAGCTTCCCAGGGTCGCCCAGGGTGATCCTGGGAAGTTTGCATTTTTTGATTTCATCCCATCTCTTTAGGGATTGAGCATGGGAGTGACATTTGACTACTTCCGCAATTGTCGAAGTCATCAGGCCGTAGGGGCCACTGGATCCCAAAATTCTTAGTCCAGCCGCTTCCTGGGCTGAAGAGTGGCACACGATTACCTTTACTCCTGTCGTGCCCTTTAATCCACCTCTGGATAATGTTATCTACCAAGGCTTTGGCTAAATCTTGGTGGCACTCTAGTACTAGCCCTGAGGTAACACTTTGTCTGTTCAAGGCTAATAGTGCTNATATGTCGTGAACTTTATGTGTGGCACTGTATGTGTGACACTCTAGATGCCCACTCCAAATGTAATTCCCTGTAATCAATTATAGTATCGACCATGCATGCAACAATATTATATGCTCAATGAAGCATATGTTGCGTGTGTTGTTGTTGTTAGTGTTAGAAAAATCATCAAAAGAATTTGGTTGGTCGAGGCTCATCATTAACTGATTGCTAAAGCACTCCAATACTAGCCCTGAGGTAACACTTTGTCTGTTCAAGGCTAATAGTGCTTGTCTGCTATCAGTGCAGATTGTTATATTTTTTGTCAGAAATTCCTTTCCTGTTTTTTGTGGCAATTGAGATACCAGCCAGTTATGCTTGAACCACGGTGGTATTTTTTCCATTCCTCACTCAATCCTCAGGCTTACTGATCTGGAGTACACTCCACATCCTGAGCCTTCTTTAGTTTTTGAGTCATCTGTATATATGCGTATACGGATGAATATTTCAGCTGTTCATAGTGACAAAAACTATATATCGGCCAAACATCATTATTAAAAACGAAGAGAGAGTTAACAAATATTTTGCTGATATCAGATTTCTAAAGCAGTCTGTAGGTTTGTCTTCGGTTCATTGAAAATGATGATGATAAAATTTCCATAAGAGACGATTTATTGAGATAGCCCAGTAACAATAAGGACTCTTTCACACGGGAAGCTTCACGTCTCTCGCTCCTATACGGGAGCGTTTATCATTCCTACCTGCCACCCATTCACACCGTGAGCCTTTTTAGTTCCTGGCTCCTTAAGGTCAGTCGTGAAATGGATCGCACAAGAGTGTTGTCATATACCTTCTCTACAGTCGACACAAACCTTGACGACAGAAACGTCAACGATTGAGAATGGGATGGATAAAGTTGCGAAATCTACGCTGAGCACCCTGCAGACACCCACCCAACTTTTTAGGACTTCATTTCGTTCCTTATAAATATCGAGAAATTTATCACAAAGAGTGGATTCGTTGCAGACAGCACTAATTAACAGCTACACATCGTAATCTGCCATGATAAATAGTGTGAAGCGTTAACTAGTGAGAACCGTTTTCAGTCCTCGTGTGGAAGCCCCCTCATCCTTTTGCGTTTTGATGAGGAGACGTGGCTCCTTGGCTCGAGGTGCAGGAAACGTTAGAGCTCTCGTCTCCCTAGACGCGGAAAACTCCACTGGACTCATTGTATTTTGACGCTAAGAGCTTTCTTCTCTCGGGAGTGAGAGACGTGAAGCTCCCCGTGTGAAACGGCACTTATACTATTGATAAATGGATTCCAACAACTTAACAAACATAGAAGTAGTACGCGTTCAGTACTATTGGAATACATTTAGTCTCCCTTCATACATTGATGAAACCACTTTGATATTACTGAATCGTGGTCGTAAAACACTACCCAGTTAAAAAAACTAGCTATTTAGAAATTGCAGATCACATCTTTCTCTACAATATATTGACGAATGTTTTCCTCAATCGGATACGTCATACGCATATTGAAATAAATTTTTTTATGAAATTACCTACCAATCGAGCTCCTTCACACTCTTGTGTTGGATATTACATGTAAAGAAACTATATACCTGATAATGGCATGATTTTGTACTTCTAGTTACTTAACATCAACATCAAACATATATACAAAATGCTAAAATCTGTATAGATTACATCAACTTGACATCTATTATCCAATTAGTTGGATTTAAAGATGCAGAAATTTAATAAAGTTTCCCTCATCGAATATAATTATCTCAAAAAGTTAGGAGAATAGAAAGATGAGTGCAGTCGGTCTATAGTTATAGATTTCCTTTTTCTTTCCTGATTTGTGTACCGGACAAATTCGTGATACTTTCCATTCCTCTGGATAATCCTCTTTTTTCAACATGGACAATAAGTAAAGGATACTTCATAATATTAATATATTTCTTGACAAGTTGGCAAGGTATATTATTCGGGGCACATGTTAGTTTAGAGGCTGCATTCACTTATTTTCTACCGATATCTATATTTGATTAATCAATTATGGAATTTGAGGATATTTTTATTATAATTTTGACATATGAATTGACAACTGACTGACTAAAAGAAAGTTTTTACCACTATTGTTTTTTTCTGCGTTGACTGTACATATAACCAGAATCCTCGCGAATTACTTTTTGAGAACTTCTAATGAATTTTTCATCATTTTCATCAATTCCCTTATTTATGGATCTTGAACTTCTGCAAATGAAAAAGTGGGTCATGCATTGAATAATTTATAGTTTCACACCATTACTTGATCGAAATGCCACAACATATCGTTGATTTTTGGGAAAGAAAGTTTATCGCTTTCTACTACTGCATCTTCATATCGTTGATAATATAGAAGAATTTGAATTGTTCATTTTGTACCTACCTCAAACCTTCATACATAGATGAGTGAATAGGTAATCCAAATTCATCTTTGCCTGTTTTATCAGTGTAGTTCCAAGTACCTCCAATACTTCCAGTCTTTTCGAATACGTCACAGGAATGCCCATGGTCTAAACTGTGTCTTAGAGCTGTGAGACCGGCTGCACCAGCTCCTATAATTGCTATTCTCATCCCTGGATGAAAAGTAAAAACCAACTGAGATTCTAAAGTGGAAAAATTATCTTATCATATCACAAACCGCAAAAATATCTTGTGTTTTGTTTATTTTAATAACATGATTGCGTGATAAAAACAGAAATTATATCTCTAATATACTACTCTGTTCAAAAAATAAGGTGAATTTTCATTTTGTCCTCTTTAAAGTAGTCCCCCCCGATACAGTTATCTCCTCAATCGTCACACAACGCTGTTCTTCCGTAGGTATCTTCAATCTTGGGAACAGAAAAAAGTCACAGGAGGCCGAATCTGGTGAATACGATGGCTGAGGTATGATAACGGTGTTGTTTTTGGTGAAAAGCCATGAATTGTTTTTCCACAATATCGGACGTTCTTCTCGTCCGATGATACTCCTTATTGGCTGTGCGATCATGTGGCAAGAACTTCTGATGCACTACGCCAAAGTAATCGAAGAAAGCAGTGAGCAAAACCTTTCATTGGTACGATTGAACTTTGGTTTTGATGTCATAACCATATAACGATGATTCGTCAACAGTTATGATCTGGATCGCCATTGACGTAAATCAAGATCTCCTGAGCGATGCTCATGGGACAATTTTTTTTTTTCAAATCAGCAATTTTGGAACGAACTTTACTGCCACACGGTTCCTGTCCAAAATTTACAATATGTCGACATCCTCATCCACTTCTCAAATAGTGATTCGAGGATTGCTCATAACAATTGCCTTCACTTTCTCATCATTTTCATCGGTTGTTGATGTGCTGGGGCGTCCAGGGCGGGCATCGTTATTCGCGTCGCGGGAACCATGAGAACGACCCCAACTGCAGCACTTGTGGTCCTACTCGGACTTCCACCATTGCATATCTTCATAAAAAGAGAAGCTCGACTGATGACACACAGGCTAATGCAGAGACAAACCCCAATCGGCTAGTCACACAGTGCAGAATACTTGAAACTGTAAAATGTAGGCAATGAAGGCAGATCCAATACTAGTTCCGCAGTACAACTTTTAAAACGATTTCAAAATCATCATACCAAGAAACTTGCTATACAGATGGCTCAAAGACCCAAGAAGGAGTGGGAGCCAGTATATACGGAGGCAGAGCAAAGACGAGAATCGCACTCAGCCTCGGACAAAATGCAATTGTTCCAGGCACAAGTAGCGGTCATCCAACACTGAATAGGGGAAATGAACAGGCAGAAGGTCACAAATAGAACCATTGTTATTTTCTCCGATAGCCAGGCGGCAATAAAGGCGCTCAGCTCATTTCAAATATTCTCAAGATGGTGGGAAGCTGTCTAAGCGCAATCAAAGAGCTGAGTACCCAAAATAGGGTCACTCTAGCTTGGGTACCCGAATATGAGGGTCACAAGGGCAATGAGGAGGCCGATGTTCTATCCCGTGAAGGCGCATCCAAGGCTATGATCGGTCCAAAATTATTCTGCGGGGTAGCGAAAGCATGTATAAAGACATCCATGAATTCATGGATGCAAGCCGAATCGATAGATTGATGGAATAAGTTCCCAGGAATGAGGCTGGGGAAAGAGTTCATAAAGAAATCATTGCCCAGATTCACGGAAGACCTGCTAAACGACAACCGTGAGGTTGTAAGGGTAGTAGTGGGTCTACTAACGAGGCATGGCCGACCCAGGAAATATATGAGCAACATGGGTCTGACAGAAGAAATCCAATGTAGGTTCTGTCAAGAAGAGGAAGAAACCACACTGCATGTGCTCTGTGGAGTACAATTACCATATGCCACTGTTAACATTCCAGATGATTTTTCGCTTAATTTCAGAATTTACAGAAAACTTGATGGACATTCTTTGATCAATTATTTTCGCATACGCACAAAAACAAGACGAGTGCCAACATAAAAAAATCGTTAATTGAATGTACGTAGTCCGCAAAATTTGAAAATTCACCTTATTTTTGGACTCCCTATCTATATCTTGATTCAAAATTGACAAATGCAACATAAAAAATCAACTTTGTCTTGTCAATTGATACAATTTGATTTCATAAATTATCATAAATTTACCTAACTTGGCAACAGCGCCAACGCAACACGTTACGTGTCGAATGAACTTTCTTCCTGAATTTATTTTTGGTTATGTTAGTGCTCTTTGGCGTTTGAGTAATATTTGTGAATATAGCACAATATAATAATGAACAGCAATTCGTTGATAAAATGCTTTGTGAACTAATTCATAAAAGATAAATTTGTGAAGCTTTATGTGTTAAACACTTACTAACGATTCGTCCATTGATGTCAATAACACGATGAAGGATTTAACAACACAGCAGAATCACCAAAAGAACGCATGCGCTTTGTGATATTGTGCTTGTTCGTGATCTTCTATTAATTTAGCTTATACATTATTTAATTCATTTTCGTACTTTATAGAAATCTGGGTAGGTTCATCGTTATACATTAGGTAAGCTGTATAGCTCCCTCACACTGTCAATTTTTTTTACTAAATATTGAATATGGCTTTTATATACGGAGAGTATGAGGGGACGTATTTTCATAAATACCAGGTCTATACGAAAAATAAGATGGATGTTCTATTTGTTTACCTAGCATTTTGTTTTTTCTATCAAAACAACTGTGAAATTTTTCGTGGGTGAAAGTTATTATTATCTTCATCAATTTTTCTCTCATGAACAAGCTGATTTGATATTACAACAGAAAAAAAAGTAGGCCTATACAAGTATGTTATACTCTCTGTGCATAGTCAGGTTAGGTTGCAAATACATAATTAAAACCTGATTTATGTACTAGAAAAACTATCCAATAAAACTAGACGTGAGACATAACATTCAAAAATTTATTAGTAAATTTCTACAAAGTTTTCATCGTCAACTAATTCATATGAACTATCCATTTGACCAACCCTTTCTGTTTGTATGTGCTTGAAAAGTTTGTTAAGAACTGGTCTGATTTTTTCGATTCCTGCTGTTTCTGCTAAGTCATCGAGATATTCAACAACTTGGTCCAGAGTCAACTCATGAGCATAACGATTCGTAGGTTTTCGAACTCTCTCCACATTTTTCAGTACGTCTTTCATCATTTTATCTCTGGTTTTAGTAAATTTTCCTTCTAAAAGGGCGAGAAAAAATTTTACCTGAAATGTTATATAAATGAATTGGTTGCAATCCATACAATTATTATTTAAAGATAGATAGGTACACAGGTACATAAAGAAATAATTTAAATGTACGTCGTTGATGAACATAATAGATTTCAGATGTACAATTTCATAAATCATAACCAAAACTTACACGAAAAATTTACCACTCTTTACCAATATATCAATATCCAGCATTTTTATCTACTAGTAATTATTTCAGTGATTTGTTGGTGGTTTCCGGTGTTGAAAGGACTTCTGGCATTATCTGCTGATCTTAGAATTTCTCTGGTTTTTTCGTTGACCTAAGTATCGATTTCATGTTGCATTTTCCCAGAACTTTTCCAGTTCTCATTCAGATGCTTGCCAGCGTGATTTGGTACCCTCTATCATAAAGGTAATGATCCCTTGGATTAACCGTTATATTTTGGATTGGATTTTTGCGTTGAAGGAGTTTAGATATGCAAGGAAATCGTGTATTTGCTTTTCACTTTGATGCCATACAACGAACGTGTCTCCAACGTAACGTATATAAAGATATCGACCAATATCTCTCATTTCTACTATTGCAAAAATAATCAAAAAACTGGTTAAGAGAAGACTCAATGAATGTCTCCTTCGCCATAATATTATTAGGAAAAATCAATTTGGATTCCAGAGCAACAAGAGCACACATGATGCAATATTCTCTTTCCTGTTTGAAGGTGTATTCCAATGAGAATGATGGAAATGCTGCTGCAGCAGTGTTTCGTGACCTTACCAAAGCGTTTGACTGCGTTGTTCATAAAATACTGCTATGTAAGCTGAATATCTATGGATGTAGAGGGATAAGTACGATGGTTTGAGTCGTATCTCAATAGTCGCAGTCAGATTGTGAAAACGATTAAATGTTCAAACAGTATTGAAATGAATACTGGTGTAGCACAGGGATCAGCTCTCGGTCCCATATTGTTACTGTTTTATCTTAACGATTTGATGAACATAAGTATATCTGTAACAACCACTCTTTTTGCTGACGACACCACTATATTGTGGCATAGTAAAGGTATAGATATACTCAATGAGTATATATTGAACTCTGGTTCAAGTCAGAGTAGTAATGGTGTTTCCTGATCTCCATCATCGTATCCTGCAATTCAGAAAGAAGCTGCAAGTTGTGTTCAAGCACTGGATTTTTCGTCACAACCAGATTGAATACCAAAGAAATTGCCATTGCGAAATGGAAACTGGAAAAGAAAACTTTGCCTAACCACTCTAAAACTTGAAAGATATCAAATGCTCCATCTGATTCATCTGAACATGTCTATACATGAAGCATCCGTATTTTTAATGTGAGCGAAACCTTTATATCTAAAGCTCGGAAGTTGAAAGTGGAAACATTTTCGATTTTTCTTGATATATCAGCCTGTTGGAATCTACCATGACATTACTGCACATTATTACTGCAGTCATGGAAAGTACTGCTGGATACAAAGGATTGTATCAGCATTAAAAATGGTGTTCATGAGCAGAAACACTTGGCTTTATGCAACTTGCCTGAACCTTACCAATCGTTCATGAATAATAATGAAATCCTTGAAATAAGAGGTTCAATATTTTGTTTCCTTTGACCTGAATTGTGTGTGTTTGCAAGCAATGCTGGTACACATGAACAATGCATCTACCAAATCCATCAACATTTTGAATGATAAATTTTATTTGTGAAATTATAAAACAACAACAATAAAAATTAATTGGCGCTCCGGCGCAACTTCATTGATTCTAGTGGCGCATTTGCTTTTTCAGCTGCAGGAAAACCCGGAAAAACCTGCAGCACCACATCATCTGAAGGGTGTCTTCAGAGGCTTAAATAAATTCAATACATCGCCNNNAACCACAGAGAACAATGACTGCATGAATATTATAATAGTGGTCTGCTAGATTGAAGTGTTCATCTATTTCGAACCTTCGAAAGAGTTTGGTGTTTCCGTAAGTTGAGTCTTGTTTCAAGATCATCAGTGTTATTACTATATTAACTGGTGCCTCAGCTATACTTGTTTCCTCATAACAATCAGTTTGGCGCATGATTGACAATATAGTCGATCATCACCTGTTAAAAATTCGATTTTCAGATGATTTAACAATAAACTTTGCACGGACTGGTTATTAGTCATATAAGGAAACGCTAGATGAAGTTTCAGAAATTCCCATACCTTTTTGCTACCTCTTGAACATTTACTACAGAGTAAACAAGTGAGGATTTTTCCAGCAAAAGATTTACAAATACAAGACGAGATAGACTGTATGGAATCATTCAATCCAGAGCGGTCAGGAGAATTGATTCTGCTATTGTTATTCCGAACAATCCTCTTGTCCTAACGAGTATCTAGTGGACTTCAAAGACTTCAGGAAATCGGTTGGAGGGAAAGATGAGGAATGATGATGGAGGGAATGATGATACATACAACTGCAGGTGCATGAACAGGTGTTTGAGTTTGGTGCATAAGGGAAACATTGCAAACTTGCAAAACATTATCCGATGACGACAATCTTCAGCCATAAAACAACTCAGTAACTTCTTATGATAAGAATGACTACCTTTAGGAAGATATTTAATTTAGGCCATGCAAATCGACAAATTAAACTGAAATAGTAGTCTGAATTTGTAGTCGTTATGGTTTGCTTAAAATTACAATTTGGGAATATCAGTCTGCATCTTCGCAAATTTGAAAAAAGAGTCAAACATTTTTCATGCGCTATTTTGGTTGTCTGGCCCTACGATTATATATCTTGTAGCCAGAGGGATTATTTCTAATCAATAAAAGAACTTTTTTGCTTGGCAAAGTGATTATGTTACTATAGACTTCAGCATAAACTATAACGGAGCTGTCGGTCTCTAAAGCAACCTACTGTTTTTATGTATAGTTGAAAATTCCAGACTGTGGCTTATGTGAATGATATACATTTCCCCATGTCAATGAAAGAGAAAATGTAATAGGGCTATGGAAACTAAAATGAAAGTGAAGGTTTTTTAACCTGAGCAAACATGAAAAGAAGTTTGGTGTAAAATTTGTACACACTTACTAAGCTACACTACAAGTAATGGAAAGTCTCAAAGTGATAGAGATGGTGGAATATTGAAGAAAATGGGTAGAAGAGCGACCCTTTTACAACCAAATTTTGACTGCTTACGATTTGCTCAAGTTCTCAGAAAAAGAGATCATTAACAATTATGGTATACTATATGTCACTAAACCTGAAGTGAATTTTAAGGGACAAATGTACAAACTTGCTATGCCGTCTTTGATTTCCAGGAACAAGAATGTCTCACTTTGTTAAGCCGTAATCTGATGATAATTGAAATTTTCCAAATATACGAGTACAAATAAAAGACAAAAAAAGTTAAACTCAAATAATTTATATTCATTTTTCATTTTTAGATACGATAATAGCTTATTAACGTATATTCAATGACCAACATCATCCCCCGTCCCGCATTTCTTTCTACGAAAGCCTGCAAAGGCCTCTACTTTCACCAATGAAATGGTTGAAGTCACAAAAATTGTTACTTTGCTTTTTGGCTGTAATCACTGACATTATTATGGCACTGAGGCGGCTGATGTGGGCGTATTAATGCTAAAGCTACCTACAAAGAAGTTCCATTGACATGACATGGAAGGAACGGAAAAGTTTTTCCCACCAAAACCGAAAGACTTCATAAATTTTATGTAATGAAGGAGCGAAAATATAAAAAATTGTTGGATCATTCTCAAAATTATCCTAGTTTGAAGGGGCGTGCTGACCAAAAGAGGAATAGAGATATCCGATGTGAAGAGGGGGCTGAAAGATTCTGGGAAAGGGGACAAATGGGGTCAAAAGCCTCACCAATGAAAAAAAGGTGTATTTCGCATTCAGATAAATGACATTCGATCTTTAGGGTTTCATCTGGAAATTTTCTCGTCTCTACCTTTGCAAATATTCAAAAACAGTCAAAATTTTCTTCTTCTGTCGTTTTGGCGGTTCCAACACAATAGTGAATACAGTTACTGACTGCTAAGTGTTAAATTTGGATATCTTGTGAAATTTTACTTCAGAAAACACTATGACCGAATATTTTGATACACTTTCTGAAGTAGAAGAAATGATAAAACAGGCAGAAGGTACACTTCTGCGAAAAAAGAAAACAATTACTAACTTTGTAGTTTACTATCTCGAAAACGGGAAGTCGCATAGTGTTATGTGGATGCTAAAGGCTTCAGCGTTGTTTTTTGAGTGAGAAGAAATGAGAGGGATGTCTCTCAAAAAAAATTTCCCGGAATTTCCCACATTAAGCCGACATCAGATTTCATCTAGGGTACCTACCAAATTTAAGCCTTCAGCAATGAATATTTTTTGCTGAGATATAACAAATAAGACAAACTCAAAATTGACTAAAAGGACATCTCAAAGAATGATTTCATTGTTTTGTCAGAATTTATGAGAAAATATCATTATATGTGATAGAATACCATGTCATAAAGGTTTCAATATTTCATACACGTTCCTTTTTGTCAGTGTTATTTCTCGTAAAACTCCTTTTCTCAAATAATATTGCTTGAAGCACACATAAGTATTCGTTGTCAATATTCTGATTTTGTTGAGGGAACTAACAGATTTCACCTTAATTTATTTTTTCAACAAATATACCAGAGGAGCACTGCCTTACCTGTAATCCAAATATGGCAAATGGAAACACCCGGAAGGGTATCCCAATGAATGCCATTGTAGGATGTTCAATATTTATTATATGTTTGTATAAATATTTTATCCAATTTTCCTCTACTTCTATTCCACATTCTGGCGAAAGGAAAGGGTAAGAGTAAAGATAACCTGAAACAAAATAGTCGGGTTGTGGAAGCTATCGTTATAAAGGGTGATTTACATATCAACTTTATTCACTATTTTTAGGAAAACTGGATAGATAGTCTGGAAATTTGAAAAGAAGATTCAAAAACAATTCTATGAAAAAGTCTCAAAAAGTATTACTGCGAAATATTATGAAATATAACATGTGAAGCCTTTCAGAAAGTAAACGGAATTATCTATAATGAGAAAATGAAATATCCTGAACGATAGAACAACCGTATCAAAATATAAACGAGGGTACGCTGTTGAGAAAAAATTTTTAAACGTCATTTCTAAATCGTAGTTTAGAGTTTCAAACTCACAGTGTCGATTTTGGTTTCGAAATTTTGGATTTAAACTAAGAATTTCGTTAAGAAATTGCAAACTATACCAAACATACAATGTGTAAAAGCCAAATGTAATAAATTCAGAGTTGAAAAATGTCAAATTATTTGACGTGTTTCGGGATTTTTTTTTAAATACCTATGTACAGTAACCGAAATAATAAATCTATTCCATTTCACTTTTACACACTGTTCTTCGAACATTTTATTTTTACATTCAAATGTTATATATATTATAAGTATATCAAATCAGATGGAAAACAAAAAGAAAACCAAAATTATTATAAATCAGAATATATTTCATTTTATTGTGAAAATTATAAATTGAATTTGAATCTGCCTAATTTCTACTAAGTTTATTATTTGTTACAGCTTTTTCGGTTTATTAAACCATTTTCAAGCATATCGGTCTAACAAACCGGTCGTGACGAATAATAAACTTGGTAGAAATTAGAAAGTAAATTTTTTTATTCTATATTTAGTATTGTTAACTTATCGTGCAAATAAAAATGATATTTCCTATATGATACCACTTTATTGTATCTCCAACAACGGTAAGTACTCGACTGCGTTTTTAGGGCAAGTATGATTCGGTGTATGAAAAAACTTGAAAAAATCAAAATCACCGATAATATACAGGGCTATTCAAATTCGTTTCTGTACAGGGGGATCTCGTGAGCGATAAGAGATGAGTGTCGGTTAAATTGTGGCAAAGTTGCGTATTTCAGAGACAGAAACGATTTTGAATAGCCCTGTATATTAAATGAAACAGAACCTCCGATACTTTGGTGGAAGTGGCCACTTGTTTTTCACAATACTGGTTTCTTGAAATATGATTTCATCGTTTTTGATAAATTTTCATACTCCAAATTTAATATTATTCCTACCATAAATTTCCACTTTGTTAGGTTTATTCGAAGCAGAAAGAGTCAATGAAAGCTATCGAAGCAGTATAAATATTATAAAATTGGAATACAATGAATGTGGAAAAAGAAATTTTTTCTGGAAAGAAAGGTTCTGGCTTTTTACTTCTCTATCCGTTTACAAAAAAATTGATCGCGCCTAAAATATACCCCTTTAAATAAAAAAAATTGCTATGACTGGGATTAAATCAAATAAGCCTATGAATTTCATTACGTCCTGTCATTCATGACATGAGTAGATTCATTATTAAATTACGACACAAGGTCGTAATTTAACGAATTCCGAAACATCAATGCTCTCCATTGAGGATGACAGAGCAATCCTGAGAATGATACTCATATCTGATTCAATTTCATATGGAATTTTTGAAGTACAAAATGAATAGAAAAAAAATCTTCTTTGAATAATTTAATGTTCATATAAAAGTACCGAAAATATTTTTATACAGTGTCACCATTAAAGTGTGCACCATATGGGAAACTATTTTATTGGGGGTTTTTCGACAAAAATTTATTCTTGATAAAAGTTTGTGCATCCTCTAAACAAAATACAGTACAACACACGTAATATACGAGGAGCCTTCAAATATTTCATTTTGCCACAAGAGTAAAGTACTCTTAATTTGAAAAATTTCGGAAAATGTTATTTAGAAAAGTTGTAGAAAAGTAAATTCAATAAAAATAATAAAGGCAAAACTTCGGTGTCGGATAGATCAGAACTATATTAGCTAACTTGTGGTTCTTGTCCAAAACTGTATAATGGCCAAACAGGAAGAACATTTTCTCAAAGAATTGAAGAGAATAGAAGTAGTTTTCTAAATAGAAATACCAATTCCACATTTGCAAAACACCTTTTAGCAGAAGAACATGAGTTTAATCATGAATACGATGTGTTACATTTAGAAGAGAAGAGTTTGAAACTCAATCTTCTAGAATATTTAGAAATCAATAGATTCAGGAATTCGGGTAATTTACTGAATGATCAATTATAACTGAATAACTCTCCGTTACTGAATATTTTTTCAAATGTGGAAAATGGAACATAAGCTCAGGTAATTCAATTCATTAGAAACTTTGGTGAAAATCAGGTACTCGAAATTCAGGTACTTGAAATTCAGGTACTTCAAATTGTAGAATAAGATATAGGTATAAACATAACATTGAATGTGGAGAATCAGTCATTAAGACACGCCAGAGAAAGCCATTGTATGGCGAAACACGTGTTGCTTTTTGTAAAACTATCTAGTGAAAATCTCACGATAAATAAAGTGTTTGGCAAAGCCTAAAGCGATGCTCCAATGAAGCCGCTTGTAGTACTTTCCTTCGCAAGGCAGTCAGAGCTTCATTGCCTTCCAGACCAGTATGTCTGGGAACTCAGACCAGATACAATCTGGTAAGTCTGGGGCGATTCGAAGGCTGAGTGGCATTCAAAGGCAAGCATGCCTGGCTGCCACGGGCGCTATGAGAACCACCCCAGCAGCCGCATCAGAAGTCTTGCTGAACCTAAC
>WOGM01000441.1:0-12848 GCA_015342125.1 Leptinotarsa haldemani | reverse complement strand
ACCGTTCCAGTAAGAGCCAGAAAAATACCTTAGATTATAGTCTTTACAATTTCTCACCAGAAGAATGGAAAAACCTTAGTATAACGAAATTCAAAAAAACATTGAAGGCTTATCTTTTGAGATTTAGCTTTTATTCCGCCAGTGAATATGTCACCCATTTCCGAAATCTGTGATATATGTATGTTACATACAATCATTAATTTTTATTAATGTTTTAAAAATTTTTATCAATCTATTGATTTATCGTGAATGACTTGCTACAAACATTTATACTAATGTAACGTAGTTAATAAACTTTACTTCACTTTACTTTACAAACTTGAAGGATTCTTATCTCTCTCTATCAGCGTTGCTAAACAAAAATCATCAAGTTTCTCGATTTTATAATGGAATTTTGTCTAATTTTCAAAAACGGAAAAAACGGAAATTATCCAAATAATTCTCTATGCGGTAGTGATTTCTTTGTTTCGGAACAATCGGTAATACTGAATATGAAGTATACGAAACGTGAATAACACGAAACAAAAAATATTCTTCCCAGCTTAAAATCTGTTCGTTTGCGATTTCATAAATTGCGCTCTGATATGTGAGTAGTTCAGGAGAATACAGGAATTGCACATAATTGAAGAGAATCAAAAAATGACGATTGCTGAAAAATGCACGGAATAGTTCAATTCAGAGAAATGTGAAGTTATTCGAAACAAAACTAGATAACTGAGATATTCGAGGATTATTATTTTCACTAAATTTGAACCATCTTCCATGCTTCAGGTCTGACACCTATTAGTCTCTTATCCTCCATTCCTTATTGTTTTTGTTTCTTTACTGAACCTTAAGCTTGTGGTACCCACTCAACTCAGTACGTTAACTTCATCGTCAGCCGTTTCAACATGAAAAAGTCCATGATTCACAAAATAATACATAAAATCAAATGATCATGATATCTCGCCTCAAAAGTGTATTCCAGTCAATGATCTTTATTTTAATATTGAATTCTAAACTTTGGCAGATTTGGCAGTAGATATTCTTCAAACAACAAACTGAAAAGTTTACCCTAAAAAGTTACTGCATAGTTCGTATAAACTTCTGAGTTCATTAGTCAATACTATGACGTATTCATAAATTTTGCCTACAAATTGAGAAAAAAAATCAATTGAAAAAAATTACATTTTGATAAAAACAATCTTTTTCCGTTCTCAAAACCCGTATTCACTATGGAAAATCTCGCCTCAAACTATGATATTTCTAATTTATTTTGACACAAGTAAAAAGAATCTATAAGAGAACTCTACATGAACACTCGTACTGAATGTTTCTTGAGAATTCAGTCCAGTTAAGGTACATATTTCCGTTTTCAACCTCTCTTCTTAGTGATGGCAGCCAGAAACGATCCATTTCCACAGAACTATTCGAAATACATTTGTTAACTGCTGAAAAAATATATGCGAATTCTTCAAGAAAGCTAAGTATCAATATTCAATTTTCTCACTTGATTTTTTTCTTCAATTTGTAGGAAAAATTTACTAATTTGACTAGTTACTGACTGATTGGACTTTCCAGTAGTTTAAATTACGCAGAAACTTTTCGGGGTGAACTATTCAGTTATCCCTTTACTACACTCCAACAGATTCTCTATTGAATCCGCTTTCATTTTTTCAAATTTTGAAAGGTAATGAATAAAAAAAACAATACATAAAATTGGTAGTGGAGTATTTCAAACATGAAAGGCCCACAAGAAAATTATTGATTCGAAGATATGGAGTAGTATCGACGGTTAGAAAATGATCATCATGGAATAGAACAGTTAGTGGCAGAACAGAAAGAATAAAGTGAAAACAGAAAGTACTCCGAGGCATCACGCAAAAGGAAAATAGTCCGACGCTGAATTTTACAAAATGCCTCAGAATCTTTCATTCCGAAAGAAATTTTCCAATCAGTGTCAGGTGTTTGTTTTAAAGTAATTTACAATGTTTCATGATGGATTATATAAGTTCGGGCTTCCATTGTCCACCTTTCCTTAGCATATTAGCAGTGTAAAATTTTTCATCACTTCCACCATCTGGAAGGAAGTCCATAACGAATTGTCATTCTTAGACGTATTGGTGAAGGGGGCCGATCGACCGAAGTGGAAAACATCTGTGTACCAAAATCCCACCCACAAGGCTCAGTATCTGCATCAAGAACTCAATAACCATCAATTTACCAATTGGGAAATCATAAAGACTCTAGTAGATAGTGCTTTCAGGCTCTGTAATGCGAAAGAAATATCATCATGGAATAGAACAGTAACTATAAGGACAGAAAGAGGAGAGAAAACCCAAAAGTACTCGGAGGTACCAAGCTGAAGAAAAATAGTCTGACGCTGAGTTTCCCAAAGTGCTTCGGAATCTTTCATTCCGCAAAAAAAATTCCAACCATTATCAGGTGTTTGAAAGTAGTTCACAATGTTTCATGGTGGATTTTACAAGTTCGGACTTGCATGACTTTAATTTGAATCTGAATCTAATATGATGGTATGGAACTATGTAAACACAGCGGTAGACACCTTTTCTCAGCACACCAATAGCGTCACAATGGAGAGGGAAGTCCGTAACGAATTGCCATTCTCAGACGTATTGGTGAAGGCGACCGACCGACCGAAGTGGAAAACATCTGTATACCGAAATCCCACTCACAAGGGACAGTATCTGAATCACGAATTCGATTATCATCAATCTACCAAAAGGAAAATCATAAAGAATCTAATGGATACTGCTTTCAGGCTCTGTAATCCGATAGAAGGTCTCGAGCAGGAACTAGAAATCATTAAAAAAAATCTAAAAGAGAATGTTAACTCCGCAAAGTGATGGTAGATCAAACAGATGATTATCGGAAATGATAAAAAGTATTGTGTCCAAGTACAACATCAGAATCTGCTTCAGATCCGGAAACACCATCCGTGGCAGCCTCACAGAAACCAGGCCACCAAACACGAACTGCGAATCAAAAACTTGCATTAACCGGATATTTTGTGAGTTCTGCAAATTAGAAGGCCATTGAAAGTTCGCATTAACGAGTTCAAGAGAAACCTACAGCGAGGAGAAACCGGCAAATCGGAGAAAGCAGAACATGTTTGAGTTCATTAACATGGTCCCAAGCTGAGATTATCAACTTGTAGGAACACTGTTTCAAGAGGAACTTTAAAAAATCTGCATATATATTGTATAACGACATATTGAGCCAAGCTAGCATAGAGATACCCAGCATATGGAAAACTTTAATCAAACGGAACGGCTTGAACGTTCAAAGTTCATTTCTTAAGATTTGTTTAAGGCCAGTCTTCAAGCATAGCCCACTGACTAATAAAAAAGTTTCGCTTCCTTATTCAGAGGAATCGAGCAAATTACGGATATGTAGTTGGTTAGTACCTCGTCTACTAGATCGAGTGACATTTTGTGATGTTCGCTCCAACTTTGGAAGAGGAATGAAATACTCTGAAAAAATTCCGATTTTCAATTATAGAATATCATTGACTTTAGGTTGATGATATCTGGCACTGTCGAGTGGCTAATGAGCCCGAAACCGGTCTGCAAGTTTGCCCGTTCAAAAAGTGAAAGTCGACTCTTTCAGTTGTATTGCCAATTTCATATGCAGGAAATTTTCTGTGAAGATTTCTGCACTGACGCCTGTTGGATATAATCCAACACCCTTCGTGGTATTAGCCAGGAGAGTAGTTGTTTTCTGATAGGCGTCAGTCCAGTATGTCAGGCGTCAGTATGTCGAGACTGGCTTGACCGTGTGAAGTTGATTTCTTTAGATTTGTTTTTTGCCAGTCTTCAAGCATAGCTACTGACTAATAAGAAACATTTTTGCTTTTTGTGATAAGCAAGTATGATATTGATATTCAAGGGTAGAGAAGGTATTATCATCAATAACTTCAATAATCGGAATAAACATCTCCACCAAGTGGTCCAAGAAGTAGTTTCCGGTGTTCGAAGAGAAAATCATGATATTTCATCTTTTCTATTTACCGAAAGCTGAATATTCTATGGCGAACATCATTTTATTATAGTAGTTGGGGAGGGCGGCATCAGCCCTATTTACGCTGTATTAACCTGTGAGTTATAAATGAATAGTTTCAAAAAAATTGGCATTTCACATTTCCAAGGAAGAATTTGAAATATATGATAGAATTGGCCGATACTTGATGAGAATACATAACTAAAGTATTCAAAAAACACTTCATCGTGAGATTTTCACTGAACGATTTTACAAAAAAGCACATACCTATCTTAGAATATTGCTGAATGGGGCTGCTCCACATATATAAATGAAATTTTCGTTGAACAAAAGAGTGTTGCGCTTGATTCATAAATAATATCTCAAGGAATCTTGCAGGCCGCATTTCATATATACATATATTGTGAAATCGTTTTGTGAAAATCTCACAATAAAGAGTTTTGTGCATACGTTAAGAATTTGATAGCCACCGTAGCGTAAGGCAAAACCGACGTCTTGTTTATACCATAGAAGTGCTGAAAATGATATTATATCACTCTCAGTGTGGCGTTATATCGATAGACATTGACTGAGATCTAAATACTGGACATAGAGATATCAAATACATTGAGGTATCTGGTGCATCAAAGCAGACCCTGCACCCGATTACAGAAATCGCCCATCACTGGACTACGTAGACTAAGATGATATTATCATTTCAATGATTGTTTTTATCATTATAATGAAAATGGAAATGATTATAATTATAAGAAGCACCATAATCTTTTCCAAACCAAAGGGTAAATTGATTGGACCCTGTCCCCGGAGCTTCGAAACTTTCTAGAGGTTGCACCCGCATCATCAAAAAAAGACTACTACCCACACCGTGAAGTAAATTATGTCCAGAATTCATGTGCCGTTAATATACGCCTTGAATCAAGAATGACAGCTTTCTACATTTGTTCGGTCAACATTTCTGCCTTCGTGTGGCAAACCGGTATAATCTCAATATTTGATAGTCGAGGGGGCATAATTTCATCAGGAACGCCAATAATCAAAACAATCATTGCATTTGAGTGGTTTGGATACGGTCTGTTGAGACCGAAGATCTTTCCATGAGTTAAAAATTCTACGACAAATATCATCTTACTCTAATGGTCGAAAATAATACATCAGGCTTATTAATTCGAATGCCACAAAGGATGGGAAATAAATGGTTCCAATAAATAGAGCACTCTTCATTCCTCACAGCGGATTTAAAATTCTCCGATCATAACTACTTTTTTTTTTAAATTTGCCTTGATAAGGCCGTATTCTCCGAAGCCCCGATACGTTCAGGACCGCGCACCAGCATTATGAATCAATGAACACTTCCCACACCGTGGGGTAAGTGATCATTGGGTGCCCTGAACAAGCACAGTGAGCCAAGAATGACAGCCTTCTGCATTTGTCTGGCTGAGATTTCTGCCTCAGTGCGGCAAGCCGGCATGTAGAAAGAAGAGACGGCATTATTCCACCAAAGACTCCAAAATCAGAACAACCATCTTGACAGAGTGGTATGGATACAGTCTGCGAAGTTCAAAAAGAAAATCTCGCTATTTAATCTGTTTTTCTCGCCTTTCCGGATAAATATCATTTTGCTCTGATGGTCGATGAGGACTATATCAGGTCTATCACCTTCTATAAGTCTGAGGGTGAATATCGAATGGTTCCAATAAATTCGGTACTACTCGTTCTCCTCAACTGATTTAATATCTCCCGGATAGACAATTCAATGAAAGAAGCAAGTTGACCGAAGTAGACTTCAACAAAAAAAATTCCAACAATGTCAACACAAACAGTTCACATACGTTAATAACAAATACAGCTACTGCACTGAAGCAGAGAGATAATAGAGATACAGGGGCATATAAGTAATTCAAAATAATCCATTGGCATTATCAAACCATAGAGAAACACGTAGAATGGAAACTATACAACAAAAAATAAGAGAAACTGATCTTGTTCTCACAAAAGCTGATGAATCGAATAACATCGTTATACTCTAACGAGAAACATATACCCAGAAAATTGATTCGGTCAATGAAAATTCTACTGATATCAGGAAATACCTAACGAGAAATTATCGAAATAAACTGAAAAATTTTCTTTCAAATACTAAATTCATTTTCACAGAATTAGAAAAACAACAAATCTGAACCCCTCATTCGCTGAACTATATGTCCTAATGAAAACACATTAACAAGATAACACCATAAGATCGGTAGTAACACAAAAATCGACTGCCGTGTTGGTCGCTGGTTCAAGCCCTAGGTTGAACGATCGATTTTCACTTGCTATTGTTCAACACGTCTTAGGAATCACACGTTTAAAGTTAAGACCTCATTAGTCCATGTCACATCAGATCATGTTATATATGATACAATTGGCAGATACTTGACGAAAACCCATAACTAACGTATTCAAAAAACACATTATTGTCAGGTTTTCACTGAACGATTTTACAAAAATGCCAAACGTGTTTTGCCACGTGTCTCCACTGAAGACACGTCCGAAGAAGCCATTGTATGACGAAACACATGCTGCGTTTTTGTAAAATCGTTCAGTGAAAATTCAACTATTAAGTTTTTTTTGATACGTTAGACCATATCACTTCTTTTGAAATGTCAACAGCTTTCAATGCATCTGAATTAGAATCACTCATAGTTCAATAAAAAATTTCACAAACAGGATTCAGGTTCACCAATAGGCTACTCCTTAGTCCACTTTTACCAGACATATTTATGAAAAGCTTCAGTAAATTCCGACATGTACACTATATTTCCACCTCGTTCCATTTCACCATAAACAACGATATATTTCACAAACGACAACACCGAAACCCCGCTAGCAACCTATAACTTCGATACCATCTCCATCTCCCTTTGCGTCGAATACGTCACACGTATATCTCACACACATACACACCTTTATATGAATTAATAATTATTTCCAAATCTAAGTATATTTTTCTATCTTCTATTAAGAAATGACGATCACAATTTCCCTAACATTCTACGGAAATTGGTGTCGAGGCTGAGGACAACGTCTATCACGCTAACGTCCTGGGTGCAAATCTCATTATAACTATAAACTGTTTTCAATTAGTATCACGTGACTGGAACATGATCAGGAGGCCGAGGGGTGGGGCTGTGTCCCAAGAGGGGCTGATCGGTGATGAGGGGTACTGAGGGGGCCGAGGAACAAGGGGGCCCACACTCTTTGAATCTCATCGATACTCTTTCCATCCTGTATCGATTACGTAAAACGTTTCTCTCTTCCACTCATTACAGTTTCTTTCTGCAACACTTACCAGTGACGCACGACCTTGAAGTACGCCAGAACATACATTGTGTTTCTACTGCCGATGAAACAACCGCCATAAATATCAACAAATCGTAATTATTTCCAATATCCCCCGTTGGTATCGAGGGTAAGGACAAAGCCTACCACGCTGACAACCAGGGTTCAATTCTCATAGCGATCGCTTTTTTCAATTGAATTTCTCTCAGCTGCCGATGACCACGTGACTGGTTTGTGACAAGAGATCCCGAAGGATGAGGGTAGTCCTAAGGGGGCACAAGCTCTTTGAATCTCCTCTATAGTCATTCCATCCTTCTCTGCATCGATTACGTAACATGATTCTCTCTCCCACTCTCCGGAACACACCAACCTGGGTGTTCCACAAGGTTCCGATCGAATGTTATGAAAAGTGCAAAATGTTTAGCTATAAAAAATGCATGGGATTTTGGGTTAAAACACACCTTGCTCATCTATTACACTGATTCGAATTTCCTGCTGAACGCGCGGTAGCTTCTGATTGGTTGACTGTATGACAGCAGAAGTGGTGGATTGGAGAGAGTGGAGAGAGTCACATCTACCTTGAGTTGAGTGTTCCACAAGGTTCAAGGTTCAAGGATCGTAGCTGGAAAAATCGTTAAAATGAAGCGCCGTAAGAAAATACATAAGATATTTGAGCTGAAACTCCCATAGGTATATCACTTGTCATGATTAATTTCGAAAAAAAAACTTTCCGAGAATTATTTTTGAAATTTCTTTTAACGGAATAGTCATTTTATTCGAAACATGAATATTCGTTGTGGGAATATTCAAGTGAAACATTATCATGTTTCAGTTGATCAAAACTATTAGATATTGAAAAAAAAATAAGGAAGGCGAATCTTCCAGGAGAAATCTTTCAGGAAACTGGTTATGCGCGACTGTTAGGATAAATTCGGATCATAAAAGGTGACAAAACCACATACTAGAAATAAGTAGGTTATCAAGTTGAGTATGTATGTTAGTGAGTATCTTTATTCAAATACAATATTTGTAATGAGTTAACTGAATTAGGAAAAAAATTAAATGAAAAACGCAATTGATTATGTGAAGAAATTGTATACAAAAAATCATAATGTCAACGAAGATCAGAGAAATGGCAAGCAATATAAAAACAAGAATGTATAGTTGAGCATAATTTAGATTGATGTGGACTGGTCACATGAGTTAGAAATTGTCAAATTGATATCTCCATAAACATTTGTTAACTCAGTACATTCGTACCAGTTTCTACAAGGCAAGTTATGCCGTAACTTCTTCTTGACTCACGGCACTGATGATGGCCAATAACTGATGCCTGTTCTCGGTTTGTATTTTGACTGCTTCGTCCCTGAAAATCCTTCAATTTTGTTCGATAATTAATACAAATGGCTCTGTATGAGCGTAATGAAAATTTATTATTTTTTTTTGCTTTCAAAATACACTGTGAGTAAGAGACATTTCTCTTCGAAAGGAAACTATAGTTCAAATGATAATGCAGAAAAACATAGTACATTATCAGCAAAATGCCAGTGTTAACATCTAACAATAGGTAGTTCGAAAGGTTGCCACAGATGATCGGTCAATAAAAGCTTCGTTTTCAATTCCAAATACATGTTGATTTGCTGTTTTTTATATTTGTGTGATAACAATTAAAAATTCACATGAAAGCAAAAATTTGGTAAAAATACTATAAATGAAAACGATAAGTCACAATATACCCATACACCATTCATATAAACTTCTTGTTTGTGATTCTGAAAATGTGGTTATATAGAATTCAAGAAAACACTTCGCATGTCATGACACTGAAATTTCTCTATGAAGAAGTCATATGAGACATGATATGAAACTATTATTAGTATCTAATCACTTTGTCAAACTGATGAATAGTTTTACATAAAACAGGCAACATTTTTCACTTATACATGTTCAGTTATCTAATATATAAAAATGGATGTTTGTTGATTGGTTGGTTGGTAAGTGTTAAACTTCTACATCGCTCAACCGATCGTGATGAAACTTGGCATGTATGAGTAATTTTTCATAGAGAAGGTTTTTAGGCTATCAATGTTTCTCTTACTCAGCACTAAATGGCGCTGTAGAACAATTTTTTGGAAGCACTGTTCTATAACGCTGCGCACACCTAAGTTCGTTAATTCTGATTCTGTCAATTCTGTCGTCAATTTTTCCAACAATTCATCGTTGACATGTATGTCAAAGTCGAAAGCAAACGTCTCAACTACATTCGCTTCAATCAGTCAAAGCTTCAAGCTGACGAATACATTCATTTGCTGGATGCAATCGCAAATGATGGAGCCGCTGCTGCTGCGAACAATGGGCAAATGACATATGCATGAATATGCTCAGGATGCTATAACTTACGTTCGCAAATATGGATGTCCAGATCTTTTTCTCACATTCACTTGCAATCCAGCATGGCCCGAAATCAAAAATCTACTTCTNAAATCTACTTCTTCCTGGCCAACAGTCATCTCATCGGCATGACCTCACTACGAGAGTTTTAAACAGAAATTGAAATGTTTTATGTATCTTATCGTTACGAATCATATATACGGTCCAACACGCTGCTGGATGTATTCCGTTGAATGGCAAAAAAGAGGTCTTCCACATGCTCACATCCTGATTTGGTTGGAGAAAAAAAAATTTTCAACTCAAATCGATAGTATAATTTCTGCTGAGCTGCCTGATCCACAAGAAGATCTTGAATTGTACCAGATTATCAAGAAAAATATGATTCACGGACCGTGTGAAGCACAAAACCCACATTCACCGTGCATGAAGGACGGCAAATGCACCAAGAAGTATTCAAGAGTCCTGATGTATGACACACAAACTGGTGGCGACGGTTATCCTCTATACAGACGACGAAAATCAGAGGATGGTGGTAACACAGCAACAATCAAACTCAATCACGTTGATTTTAAAGTTGATAACCGGTTGATTGTGCCTTACTCTCCTTTGCTCTCGAAAGAATTTGATGCGCATATCAACGTGGATTATTGGAATTCTGTGAAATCGATCAAATATATTAGTGTATAGGTGAATAGGGGAAGTTTTTTGGACTTCAAAATCCAAATGCACCCGTCAATATAATCCATCAGTTTCAAATGGGACAGCAGCAATGAAGAGGTATAACGAATCCTTGACTTTGACATCCACGAACACTCTCCTGCTGTTGTCCATCTCAGTGTGCATTTGAAAAATGGTCAACGAGTATAGTTCACAGAAGAGAGCGCGGCCCTGCGAGCTGAAAATCCACCCAATACAACGTTGACTGCATGCACATTCGCTGTAACATTGCTGTATCATGAGGTTCCGACGAAGTCAACGAAGAAGTGGCAACGGAGAAAACAAGACATGCGGCATTCTTCAATGGCTCAGGTTGTTTTCCACTGGTGCATTGGAGCGAGTGTCCATCCGAGCAATGCTGAATGCTACTATTTGCGAATGCTGTTTCATGTAGTCAAAGGACCGAAATCGTTCGAAGCTATCAAAACCGCCAACGGCCAAATCTGTCGAACATATAGAGAGGCATGCTTCAAGCTTGGTCTACTTGAAAATTATCAGCATTGGGACAACACACTGGCAGAAGCATCTGAAACATAAAGAGAGTATGAACGAAGACATACTTCTTCGTGTACGTAGTGCTAACCCCAATGCGCAGAATTCAGATGAAATTTTCAATGAGGCGCTGATATCACTTGAGAATATATGTTTGTCGATCATCAACAAAATCCTCAATCAGCTTGGCTTGATCTCGCCGGAGCGTGGCAGAAATGATGCCGTAGACAGAGATATGTTGCGAGAAATTCAATACGATGCTGATACGATGCAAGTTTATGTTGAGATTCGGAAAAGACTCTTAACGAACGACCAAAAACTTGCGTACAACACAGTCACGGAGCATGTGCGAGCCGGAAATGGTGGTCTTCTGTTCCTTGATGCCCCAGGAGGAACTGGGAAAACATTTTTGCTCAATTTATTTCTCACCAAAATTCGCATGAAACATGAGATTGCTCTGGCCGTGGCATCGTCGGGAATTGCGGCAACACTGCTCGATGGAGGACGTACGGCGCATTCGACATTCAAGCTGCCATTGAATTTGAATATAGCCGACGTTCCTCTCTCCAACATCGGAAAAACATCAGGAATGGCCACTGTGTTGAAAACGTGCCAACTCATCATTTGGGATGAATGTACGATGGCTCACAAGAAAGTGCTTGAGGCACTTGATCGTACTCTTCGCGATTTCCGAGGCAATCAACGCCTAATGGGTGGAGCTCTGATACTGCTCGCTGGTGATTTCCGTCAAATCTTGCCTGTCTTTCCAAGATCAACACCAGCAGATGAGCTGAACGCATGTTTGACGAAATCGGCTCTCTGGAGACAGGTGAAGAAAATTACACTGTCGACCAATATGCGTGTACATTTACATGGAGATGTTTCTGCACAAACATTTGCCAAGCAGTTTTTGAATATGGGCGACAGCGAAATTCCGGTTGATCCTGCAACGCAAGAGATATCGTTCCCACCGAACTTCTGTCAACTTCAGGCATCAATTGGAAAACTTGAAAAGAAAGTTTTCTCGGATATGGTCAATAATTTCAAAAATCATGTCTGGCTTTGCGAGCGAGCTATCTTAGCTCCGAAGAATGATGACGTTAATGGCATCAATCATAAGATTCAATTGAAAATTTCTGGAGCGGTCACGCAACACAAATCTATCGACACAGTCACAGGAGAGGACCAAGCTGTCAATTATCCAGTCAAATTTCTCCATTCATTGGAGCCTCATGGAATGCCACCGCATGTATTGACGCCAATATTGCTTCTTCGGAATCTCAACACGCCCAAGTTGTGCAACGGAATCAGACTTTCCGTAAAAAGTTGATGCCGAATGTGATTGAAGCGACGATAAGCAAATGTAAAGGAGAGGATGTGCTCATTCCGCGCATTCCAATGATCTGCATTGATTTGCCCTTCACATTCAAGCGACTTTAGTTACCCGTGCGTCTCGCTTTTGCAATGACAATCAACAAATCCCAAGGATAGTCGCTGCGAATTGCCGGTTTGAATTTAGAAAATCTATGTTTTTCTCATGGTCAACTCCACGTCCCGAGTTGGAATGCCAAAAACTCTATACATCTTCGCACCAAACGGGAAGACCAAAAATATTGTGTATCCACTCGCGTTACGATAGATTAGTTTTATTATCACAAGTTCCTTTCATCATATAGCAAAAATATTTTTCATTGATGTTCATTCAAATATTGCTATTAATCTGGGGACACCTAATGCATCATAATGTACAAGATAGAAATCGTAATGCACAGAAATTTACTCCATCATAACGTCAAACGATAGAAATCGCAATTAATCATATAGTACAAGATAGAAACGTACAACGGCATAATGTACAGTTTCATAATGTAATTACTCATAATATACTTCATCATAACGTACTATTTCATAACATACTCCGTCATAAC
>WOGM01000440.1:0-12862 GCA_015342125.1 Leptinotarsa haldemani | reverse complement strand
AATTCTAAGTTTCTCAAATGATCTGTATCATTTGCTCCCGATAATAAAATGTCGTCAATAAATACCACTACCACAGGAATATTCAAAAATAGATTTTCAAACATTTTCTGAAAGATACTTGGCTCACTAGTGATTCCGTAAGGAAGGCGTGTATAGCCAAACAACCCCTTATGCGTTGATATTGTCAATAATCTTGTGTCCGCCGTAACCGCAATTTGCTGATATGCTTGGCTCAAATCAATCTTTGGAAATTTATCACCACCTTCCAAATGGGCAAATAAATCATTTATTTTTGGTAGAGGGTAAGTGACTGCCTCCAACACAGGGTTAACAGTTATTTTAAAATCCCCTCATATCCTTAGGGTTCCATTAGATTTCAGTATTGGTACAATGGGGGTTGCCCATTCTGAATATTCTACTGGTTTTAATATACCCTGATCTACTAATCTATCAATCTTCCGTTCCACTTTACTTTTCATTGCATATGGGTATGACCTATGTTTGAAAAATTTTGGTGACGCATTTTGCCTCACTGCAAGACTCAAAGTGAAGTTTTTTAATAAACCTCAATCATTATTGAAAGTTTGTGAATATTTTTTGCTAAGGATTATCACTTTGCTATCACAGCCAACCGAATTCAAAGGTACAATTTCCATATTCCATTTTTTTAAACCGTTTCTATCTAATAAAGAAGGGCCACCTCTTTCTATCACATATGTTTCCAATACTCCTACTTTATCAAAGTATCGAAAATTCAAATAGAGTTTTCCTACTGGCGAAAATGAATACCCTACATAATCTCGTAGATGAAGGTCAGTGGCATGTAATTTTATATTCGCAATTTTTTTTTTATATTATTCCTCCGATATAGCAGAAAATGCAAAACCGGTATTGACTTCGAACGTAGTCCATTTATTTTCCACCTTCATCGATATCTGTGTAGGGTTTTCATCAATACCAATTTTCTTATTATGCATATGAAAGGAATCTTCCTCATTGTCCAATGAGATATCTGTTTCAACAAAAAACATTTGCCAATAAATTTTCGGGTTTGAGTTTGATGACACGTTTGAGCTAAATGACCTTTTTCCCGCATTTGTTGCACACATACTCACGAAAATTCCATTTACTTGTCTCGTGGTTTTGCCTACCACAGATATTGCGAAAGCGTCTTTTATTGGTCCACGTACTGCTGTTTCCCTGGCTTGGTTTTGTTTCCAATCTTCTACTCTGTAAATTACTTCGGGAACTCAGCTGATGTATGGTATCCGCATTGGGTTCTAATTTTACTTGAAAAAAACGGAAAAACAGTCACAAGTGAAAGCTCCGATTCCTTCTGTCTTGATTTCAACGCAGACACAATCCAGTAGTAAGTCAAAAAACAAAACCTCAAATTCACATACATAATAATTTGCTCCCGGGTCAAACAATCAGATATCGAGATAATGTGGACAAGGTAGAGAAATCTGGAGTTTTTAAAGTCAAGTGTAATAGTGTTTATGTGGGATAATGTGGCTGAAATTTCTCAAACGGTATGCTGAAACATGAAAGGTCCTTCAGACTAGGTAGAAATGATTCGACGTTTTCAAACCATTTTTTTGGATGCAACCGAAAGTTCTCGAATCTAAACGATACGGAAATTTTGCACTATGTGGGCAGGGGTTGGAAACCCAATTATTAGTGATCTTTGGAAATTCATTATTATAAGCATTGCAGATGTAACCTACTGAATGACCAAATTGACCTGGTCTACTTGCCAGTTTTCAGACTGGCGTACACACATTGTCACACGTAAATGAATTTCAAGTAATAATTTAATTATGGATCATCTGTTAGTACTTACAGTGTTTTTAATGATTGTTAATCATTTCAACTCATGGTATTCGTTTTGAGAATGTCCTTTTAGAACGAACTGCAGTAATCTTAGATACAAATAATGAGTAATTTTTTTGCTGGTACCTTCTTGACAACACTGTTTTTGACAGATCACGCGTGAATCGTGTCTTGTGTCATTGTCAGACTTATTCAGTTTGATCTATAATTCAACCATGAATCGACGAATGAACAACGCTTGCAAATTATTGAATTTTATTATAAAAATTCATACTAGGTGAAGAAAGTGCATCGTGTACTTCTTTCAATTCATGGGCAGTTTTGTCGGCCTACTTAGAGAGCTATTTGGAAGCTTGTGACTGAATTTCGAACCTAGTTCACATTATTGGACATTAAAGCACTAACACGCATACGTAAAGTGAGTGCCGAAGAAAATGTTGCGGCTGTATCCGCCAGTGTTCGTGATGACCGGGAAATGTTGATTCACCGCGGTTCGCAGCAATTGAACCTCTTTTACTTCACTATGTGGAAAATTTTGCGAAATGATTTGGGTATTAAACCTTATAAGATACAGCTGGTCCAAGAATTGAAGCCACACGACCTCCCTTAACGTCTAACATTTGGTGAATGGCCGCTGGCAAAGTTGGAAAAGATCCACATTTTCATTTGAAAATTGTGTTCAGCGACGAGGCTCATTTCTGATTGAATGGATACATTAACAAGCAAAATTGCCGCGTCTGATGGGTCGGTGGCATCATCGGGCCGTACTTCTTCAAAGATGACAATGGCCAAAACGTTACTGTGAATTGCGAGCGCTACCGTGTGATGATTGACGACTTTTTGTTGCCCAAAATGGAAGAATTGGACATGCTTCACATGTGGTTTCAACAAGATGGTGCCACATGCCACACGGCACGCGAAACAATGGCCCAATTAAGAGCCGCCTTCGGTGAACAATTCATCTCACGTTTGGGGCCCGTCTCACGTTTTGACCACCTAGATCGGGTGATTTAACGCCTTTGGATTATTTCTTGTAGGGTCTTGTTGAGGCTCGTGTTTACAGAAATAAACCAGCAACGACTGACGGCCAGAAAGCCAATAATGAAACATTTATACGTGAAATGCCGGCCGATATGTTAGAGAGAGTGTGCCAAAATTGGATCTTGCGCATAGGCCATTTACATCGGAGCCGCAGACAACATTTGTATGAAAGCATTTTCAATCATTAAATTATATTGATCATTCTATCGAGTCCAATAAAGATTTCATTAGTTTCTTCAAATTTTTTGTGTTGTTTTGAAAATCAATGCACGTTTCAATGCTCTCTCTCTCCTACAACGTAGGAACGGCTTCATCCATCAATTTACTTATTTATTCATTTATGACTTTCTATCCGGGTGAAAACGCATCTGTTGTTTTTTTCTGTTCAACATTTCAGCTTTTGCTTCGTTTTCACTTGGTTTTGTTTCAAGAGAACACTCTTCGAGTTCAGCCGGTAAACAACATATAGAAGAAATTCAAGCATGGTATGGATTCCGACATACTAAGCCCAGCCAAAAACTCAAAATTCTGGCCCGGTGGCTACTCGTTTATTTCTTTCACCAATAAATATTCAGCCAATCTGTTATTATTATTTTAATTATCCAACCCATCATTTCGGTTATTTTTGGAGAATTTTAATGATACACGTTTGACTAAATTCTGCTTAATGATCTATAAATGCAGTGATCATGACCTTTAACATATCAATAAATCTTTATAAGAATTACGTCAGTTCAGTATCGATAATTCCAAATACCAACAGCAACTTCTGAACTTCAGTTGAAGGAAATATTATAAACCCCCCAGGGGACTTTCGAAACCTCCGTGTGAATCATTTGCATCCATTTACTATTTCATTATTATTATACCGGGTGACACAGTGAATAAAGTGAGTTTCCAAATGCGTGATAAATATTCGTATCAAAGGCTTACTCAGATTCTTGAACGAAAATTATCAGATCAATTTACGGACATACGGCTTCTTGAAAGTCGGAACTGTTGAAGAATCGACTATTTCAGAAACTAATTTCGTGTAATAAAATCTTGAGAAATGTAACTTTCACTGTAGTATTATATTCATCCAGTTCAATTAATTTGACAAGATGAAAACATTCAATAGAATAAACAATTTTTGTTACACAAACTTTGCGGTGAGAGTTTTGAACTGAAGAAGGAGCAGTCATTCTGAATATGTTCGGCAGAAACTCCGGTTATACAAACGGGTTGAAAACCAAAGATGGAGCAAGTGCTAGAATTTAATTGAGGGGAAAAATCTTCTTTCAACTCGCTCGGTCAGTATACATCAGTACACCAGTCTGAAGTGTATGTCATCTTGCGATGCGCAGGAAAAATCAATTGGAGGCATTAACGAAATGAGCGGATCAATATTTTCAAAGATATCCAGTCTGCTCTTGGGGCACTGATGAACCCAAAAGTGACATCCTGGGTGATACAGGAATACCATGAGAAACTGAGAAAAATGCCAGAAAGAAGTAGATTGACTATAGACTGGGTGCCAGAATATCCAAGCATCGCAGGCAATGAGAGAGCTGTTGAGAGTGACAGACACGGATAATAAACTACTTATGTAGGCTCTGAACCAACCGTGAGGATACCAAATTCTTTGGTTTCGAACCAAATTGGTAAGATTTATCAGAAATAGAAATAGTACTGAAAAACACACGCGAGAAAATTTCTATGCAGAGGCCGTCCAAGAAGAGAAACGAAGAAATGCTTCAACGGAGCAAGATCGACTCAGAGCAAACACAGGGTTACTGATTGGACATCGTCTACTGATATGAATTCTGAACAAACTACGACTAGTCAATGGAAAACTCAACTGAAGGCAGTGCAACAAAGGGACAGAGACAGCTCGTCATATTTCATGTAAGTGTGAGGAACTAGATCACACAAGGCAAATAATTCATAGGCAACCTAAATTATTTCCAGAAGAATATGACATATATTCAGCAAGGGACCTATATTAGATTGTTGGAAAGTGCAATGAGTCCATGAGATAGACTTAAGGGAAATGGACAAGTCCGATGGTTTCCAAATAGTCGGAAAGACTTTTTCAGGTTATGATAACTCTGTTAATGTATCACACTCACAGAACTGTAGATATTACGGTTCTACTCATCCGATTGCACCTGAATCTCCGATTGCACCTGCGTCTCAATCATTTCAAAGACGAAACGGACTGGTTTAAGTTTGAAGATAGTCGTGTCCCTAAGTGTTCTGGCGATGTATTGAATTTATTGGAGCCTCTGGAGATACCGTACATTTTGTTTTATGAGAGGGAGGACATTGGCAGCTCGAAATCTTCAGATGATGTGGTGCTGTAGGTTTTTTCAGGTTTTCCTGCAACTGAAAAAGCAAATGCGCCACTGTAAGCAATGAAGCCCCGGAGCGCCAATTATTTTTATTGTTGTTTTATAATTTGACGATTTGTATTTTGGAAGTATTAGATTTTATTTACTTTTCACATAAATTATACATATAAAGTTGACGAAATCACATTCGTTTCTATTTTAATATTCAAATCACCAACATAAAAAGTTTTATTGCTAATAATTTGATGGAAGAGATACAACTCTGATCTGTTTAAAATCAAATAAAATGGTTCATGAAAAAAGAAAGTGGCAAATATTCACCAAAAACGGAAAGAGTAAGACTTTATAAGACTACATATAAAAAAGCATGTAAAATATTTGACAAAAAGTCATTACCGCAAATGTATTATACCACAAAAAATAATATTTTGTTAACGTAAATATATTTTATTGACACTCACCCTAGGGCGCGGATATAGATCTTTGGGATGACAATACCGGCACGACCCCAAATAAGAATTCCGAAGTGATGGGAAAATAGTTTGTTTGATGGATCTTTTCGATGAAAGTAGGTCTATATATTTCGAATGAATTCGGTTTCTAGATGTGTGATCCTTTGAAACTGGTAATAGAGGGCTAATATCGGGTTCTTAGTTAGTTTCGGGTCACAAGTTAGTTTCTTGAATATGAATATTATGAATACGGTGCCTCTTCTAACCGTTCTGATTGGCGTACCTGCAATTACGTAGAGTTGCTGATAACATTTTTCTAATGACAAAATAAAAACACGACAGAAAATTCTCGAAGCGCTCTAAATGGATAAACTCTAATTTGGAAAAATGTTTCCAGGAAACGCAGTTCTCCAAATGAAAGAGTTTTCAAATAGTGAAGTTCAAGGTGTATTGAATTGAACCTCAAAAAGATGAGCAGCCACAGTTCGTCGCGTATTTCTGATATGTACCGCTCGTGGTGGAATCGAATGTGCCAAGTCACTTTCAGTAAAAGTATCTATTGAAGACAGATAAATTACCAACCTTTTTTAGATGTTCCAGACTATCACGGTTGCAAGTGATGTTCGCATCTTCAATAAGGCGGATGGCTCTTTTTTGGATGGAATCCAGCAGCTTCAGAGTATGCTAAGGGCGGGAGCTCCATACATGAGAACAATATTTCAAAGGTTATATGTGAGCTTTATAAAGCATCAAACGTTCATGAGATGTGTACAGTTTTCTGGTTCGAAACAAACTTATCTAAACAGAAAGTGGAATTGTTCATTTCAGAACGAAAAAAGTCGAAACTGGATCCAGTAGAACACCATAAAATTCGGTTTTTTTTTCTGTAAATTTTCTATTTGAAATTGTATATTAGCAATATACCTTTTATAAAAAATATCAATCAGTATGTCAATATGCCTTTTAACACTCGAATTCGTAGGTATTTTGATTTCTCCCCAAAAAATATTTGCTTTCTATTCAAAATTAGATTGGAACGTTTATACCGACGATTCTAACTGAACTAACATTTGTACAGATCCTATGAACCTATTACTTTGAATGAAATCAGTTGACTTATCCAAGTAGACAAGCTTACCTTCCAAAACACTACTTATTTTCTAAAGAATTACAAGGTGGCAACTGAAGTAGAATCTGAAAATTTCAATCTGATTATCAAAGGTTTTGCAAAGTGCACTGTGGAATGAATTCAATGCAGATATGCCAGCAAATTTGAGCAACGTGAACTAGTGATGTAACTTTTTAATTATATTGGACTTTAAAATAATGTTGTTTAGTGACAAGTACACCACTAATTGGAGGACATATGAGCGTAACAATATTTGATGATTTGTACTATCTGTAATCCAATAATATTTACTCATAATAAAAAAGGTATAAGGATCAAACTATTTTAAACATCAATGGATGCTGATGGTCGATCTATGTAATGCAGGTATTCTATTTTGAGTTGATTATTTCGTGAATGGAAAGGAGTTTGTAAAAAACAAAGATGGTTTTCGAAATTGACTTCCAGAATGTGATAATATCTAGCATATGTAAAATAGTTCAATACGAAGAGTTACCACAAAGTTGGTACTTTTTTCTCTGAATTTTATTCAAAAGCAGAAATAATTTTTGGCGACTTGCCTAAATCTCAAGAACAATACAACTGATTGATTCGTAGAAATCGTATTTGAATATATTAGAGCTCTGTTTAGATAGTAGCAACTCAAATTTTAAAAATGGAGAACGACTAACTATTCAAAAATGAATAAAAAAACTCAAAATGAATGAAAATATAGGAACATGTTGAAAGTAATGGCGAATAAAGGAGAGTGTTAATTTAGAATATCATCAAAAATCACAGAGACACAAAAATTGATCATATATCAATCTATCCCAATACCTACTACTGATATCATAAGAAAACTTAATTGTGTATTTTTTTTTATTTAGAAATATTGTTGCGTCAACCACAAGGGTTATAAGCAACATAGAAAAATAAATATATACATATATACATACACATACATTACATTATCATTCACAATAGTATATTCTTACAAATTTAACATTGGGATAAAAAAGGGAGGTTGTCTGGTACATAGGATTTCACAATTTGTTGAGTAAATCAATTTCAGAAAGGAATCCGAATATGTTTGTGAAGTTACAGTTCACACCAAGAGCTCTCTTTATATTTCCACTAATATTGTGTCATTTTTATCTTTCTCTTTTTTCCACGTTATTTCAAAAAATCATGAGAACATTTCACTGCCACTTTTCATTCAATAGTTAATTGTCTTTAATTTGACCTAACCAGATTCCCAATCAAACGTTTCGTACTCACTGGACTAACATCAAGCTCATTTTTTCAATACGGGCCTGCACATTTTATGACACTTTTCGAAATATATATCCACGCTGGATTCAACAACATATCATACAATGTCATTCCACGATGATTATCAGGTGATTTTCACCCTTATCCAAATTTCCTTGCTTCGGATCTGTATTGAATTCACCTTTGGTGAAATTATCAACATGAATACATTTCGATGAGAAAATCAATTCACTTGTGTTGAACTTAACGGAATGTTAATGAATATTTATATATTTCAATAGGAGAAAAACCTAATGCATAATATTTAAGCGAATATATCATTCATTTTAAAAAAATGTGAAATAATTATTCGAAAGTTGAAAAAAAATCATACATTTGCTTATTTCGTTTCCTTGAATACCTGTTGTCGAATTCATAATATCATAAATTTCATATTATATATATCCTCACAAATAAAAATACAGCGAATTCAATTGCAGAGATTTGGCAGGCCATGCCACTGGATCTCAATGAATCAGAAAAAGTTCTATTCGAAGAATATGTGACTTTTTTTGAAAAATGAAGTTTTTGGCTTTCTACTACTCCATCTTGATAACAAAAAAATGGAAATCTTCCCAAAGAAGGGAAGGAAGTAATCAATTTGAAAATAAGTAACTCTATACATAGACGTGTAGATGCAAAGAAGCAACTTTCGGACACAAACTGGGAGAAAGCCCTCCTGAAGCAGCTACTTTCGTATGAACATTGAATCACACGAAAGAAAAAAAATTATTTCGAAACAAATACTTTCATATGATCACTGAATGATACAGAAGATACTTTTATCTACTCAGTTTGCATTCCAAACATTCGTTATGGAATTATATCAGATATCATTTACAGGAGTTCTACTTTAAATGAACGGTAACAAATTGCACTTACATGGAAAACTGTCATTCTCACTAGTAGATATTGGTGTTTCGCCGTAAGACACTTGCATTGGGTCTCTTCAGCACCAATCTGGATAACATTATAAAAAATACACACAATTCATTAATTTCTATTTTTTATGTCATTATTTTCAAATCGATTACGTCCTTCATTTCTATGGAAAATTCCCTTATTTTTTTGTATCAAGATGGAGTAGTAGAAAACCAAAAACTTCCTTTCCCAAAAAATTAGTCACTACTAAAAATATAACCCTTTCAATTCAAATATGTGACTATTCTTGAGTTGTTTAGACTTAATTTTGTTGTAATAAGAGACTATTAGTCCGATATCGTATATAAAAAACATCCAACATTTCTTTCATAATTTCAACATGTTTTGCTCCGGATAGTTTGCGGTCAATAAAATAGGGTCATAGTAATTTATTTTTACAAACCGCATCATAAGTTACAAGAGAAACTATATTGATGTCTCACTCCATGAATTACTTGAGGATTTTCTGTGGCATGAAAATGTTTTTTCCTTCCGAATGAACATTCCAAATAATATTCTGCGCAAAATTTTTGTTATTTCACACCTTCCGTTGGAAGCAATCACATAATTGCATCTCTCTTTCAGGATCATCACGATATAGCTTTGCAAGGCTTGGTATTTGTAGTCATGGTATCCGTGTCTTTGGACTATTTCATTAACAGCCCTTTTTGACAAATTGCATTCACTGGATGGCCATAGTTTTTGATCCTATTCCTGGATTCATTCGAATTTGGGCCAGAACATTGATGTCAGTCATTGATAGGCTCATTTCGTCTTACATAAGGAACTCTGGGGGTTAAATGATTGAACTGTGTGCAAGTGACGTAGATAAACGTCGAAATATTTCAATACTCAGTGTTGTTCTTTCAGAATATAATTCATCATACCTTTGTTGTGCTTTGAACAAATTCCTATCTTGTTTTATATATACCATATCGAATGAGTTGAATTGGAATCATACAAAAAAGTATTCAACGACAAGAAGTTTTTGGAACAAAATAATTAACGAAGTGACAGATAATATGACATATCTTGTTATGTTCTTTTTTTATTCACAGCCTACTACTTGAAAATAATACATTCAATAAACCTATTTATGTATAAAAATATAAGTCTATCAACGAATTTTTATGTTCTGACCCAAATTCAATTAATTTCAAAAAAATATCGAGAACTGTGGCCAGTGAATACAATTCATCAAAAACTGCTGTTGATAAAATAGTCAAGAGAGGCGGACACAGTGCTTTTAGATTTGTATTCCAAGCCTTGGAGAAACTAAATCGTAATGATCTTGAAAAAACATTTCAATTCTGTAATTTGTTTCAACGTTTTGTTTCTCGAAGAATCATCTTCGAGAAAATATTGAGAATGCTTTGGAAGTTATTCAAGGAGACGAAATAAGCAAATGTATGAGAAGTTGGAGTTCCAGAACCGCAAAGTGCATTTTACAAAATATTGGACATTTCAAACACCTCATTATTTTTCATTTACTTTCGAACAATCATCTGATCTTTCTTTCAAATGAGTGATAGTTTCGTTTAATTATTATGAATTAGCTTTTTATCTTCTTGAAATATGTAAATAATTACCTATTACTGATTTCTTGATATTATTCTGATGAAATGAGTGTGTTGATTTTTTTTATCAAAATGTATTGCATGTTGTTATTTTCACCAAAGGTAAATTCAATTCAGATCCGAACCAAAGAAATTTTGATAAGGGTCGAAATTACCTGAAAATCAGCTTTGAATGGCATTGTATGATATATCGTTAAATTCAGCGTTATTTCGAAAAGTGTCATGAACTATGCATGTCCATATAAAAAAATGAGATTGAGGGTGACCCAGAGAGTATGAAACGTTGGATTCGGAATCTGGTTACGGCAAATTGAGAAAAAATGTACTATCAAATACAGAAATTCCCGTAACATTTTTTATAATCATTGAAATTACGTGGAAAAAAGAAAAAGCATAGTGACAAAATGACAAAATTTCCTTTTTTTTTATGATATCTCACCGGCCCTGATATTCTCGATTTGTTTGTATCACTTGACAGTGTCTCTATGAATGCAACTTTTTTCTCATTTGACCGACCTTCTTACTCTTATGGATTGAAAAGTTACCAATACAATCCTATTAAAAAAGTGCCTCTCTGTAGTTATAACAGAATATATATCTGGAATGGTATCTCTTACAGTTATCTAATAATATATCTCTGAAGTGTTCTGACCAAGTTTTCGATTATAAAAGTTTATCATCATGTAATGAAATACGATCTCGTTATCAGGAGAGCACATAAAATATCCTGTCGTTCACAAATAACTCATAACAGGTACTTCTTACATTCTAGATATTTCTTTGTATTTCAATTTCAAAAACCATAAACTGATGGATCACGTTCTATCACTTCGTCTATCATTTGATTGGTGGTATTTTAATGTGTAATATTTCTCATGATATATTTGAACATGATAGTTGTTTTGCTGTGTCTGATGGTGTGTCTGATCCAGTAATATTTTGTGATTCAATTTTGATTTCGGGCTACTCATTCGAACACTGTATTTTATTCATTTATTTATAACCAAAACATTCTCCCAAAACTCCCATAACTACACTGAATCTAATTAATCTCTTGAAGTCATCAATTTCAGGTAATTGTTTTTTTGCAACAAGTTTCAATTCTCATTTTTCAGTTCGTTTTTGAAAAGTATCCAGGAATGAATTTAACTTTTTTAACAATGTCTACGGACTCAATAGTTTTTAGTTCACATCATAGTAAAAATACAATGGAATACTCGTACTGGCAAGATTTTTGATAATTATATTATTGACGCGGAAGCCAACTCAATCTTCAACACAATATAAAATTTATTAGATTTTGGTCACGATTCATCTACAGATATAATTATGTTAGGAGTGATTGATGAAATAAGTATATGTGGCACTATTGTGTAATATCTATATACTCGATAAATTATTAATTATAGAATAATTTCGAATGAAAATGCATTATTAATCTGTATTCTGTCCAATTGGAGTTTATATTTCTTGAAAGTGTCTAGCCAATTATTTTCCCACCATGTATGTCTGAATCGTGATAAACTTGATCAAGTAAAGTTGGTATTGTGAAGCAGACGGGTATTTTCACTTGGGATTTCCTGCGAGAAATTCTTTAGTGACGTTAGCGCTACAGTTTCACCGGTACGAATCTATTAATAATAAAATCATTCGAAACATGATTATATAATATTGATGAAGCTTGAATATGAGCAACGTTCATAGATTATTCCAATGGAATTTGGATAAATTGTTATTGAAATGAAATATAATTCTCGGTTCACATCAAGAATGAAATTTAAAATGTCGGTATGTGGTTTGGATAGTACTGGAATTTTTTTCCCAACACCAAATCATTATTTCAACAACAGGTGGTCAACAAATGTTCAACGGTTTGGTGTTGGGAAAAAACTCCAGTAATATTCATTACTACACCAAAGGTTCCAAACAGTGCATCATAAGGTTTATGTTTTGTTGAATATCATTGAACTTGAATTTAAAAGAAAAAAAATCTTAAATCGAGATCATTTTGATCTGATTCATGGGATATTTATTGTTTGCTTCAGCTCTTTTGAGATCCATCTATTTGTACTTCTGATTTAACGGAAGTTATTCTACCATCCATAGTTGCATGTTTTCTTTTTCAATGAAATGAATTTCCAATGGCAAACCTTGGTTCAACAAAAATTGCGAGCAAGCTGTCGTCTCCAAAAATCTCGCCTATCGTGCGTGGCGCAAAAATCCAAGTGCCGAAAACCGAACTAGGTTTGTTAATGCTCGCAACAGCTGCAAACTTAGGATAAA
>WOGM01000439.1:0-12854 GCA_015342125.1 Leptinotarsa haldemani | reverse complement strand
CTACACTTTGTCGATAAGATTATTGTATCTTCAGACAATAAAGTATATTTATTATTATTATTATAAAAACGTGGAATTTGAAAGTAGTCAATACAAAAAAAATTGAAGAAAGGTGGTGATTTGACTGAAAGTGAAAGGCTGCTGAAATAATAGGGAAAACTTGATTTATTGTATTCTGAATATTGTAATATTTTTGTAACTGAAAGTTTAAGTCTCGAAATAGTACTAATTTTCTTCATTTTGGTACATTTCATCATTTCGAAAGAGCCTGTCAATGTAGTATGTACTAATAGGTATAGAAATAATCATAAAAGCCCAAAATGTAACCGAACGAATAACTTAAACTTATCTGACACATCGTCTTAACTAGTGAAAGGTTAACTGTATTACCTCTGTAGTCGAATGCTATGATATGAAAATAATAACTGAGCAATTGGTATTTTCTAGCACTATAACTTCTTGCTTCTCCGGTTCCATGAAAATAAATAAGAACGCCAAAGCTACTATTGAACAAAGACTTTTCGTAATTGAATTTGGGATCTTGTAGTGCTTTTTGAGCCAAGTCTACAGGAAGGATATGCCATACTCCTAGAAATCTGTTTGCACTTCCTTCCCAATTTATTGAAACATATTCATTTCTAAATGCTGGAAATTTATAATCCTCAAAGTATTTTTCAGATCGAGGAAGTCCAACTGAAACAAAGAATTAACTGATAAAAAGTTATTTTTGGTAAATGATGTGTATCCCAAAATTTGTTGATTTCAGTGTGACTAATATGAATGAAGATTTGAAGAATCTAAAGAATTATTAATTATGACTCTATGTCAACAGCTTTGATTTCTTTGAAAAGTGAATTGAAAAGTATTTCTTTCTTCCTTCAGCGAATACAATGAAGAAAGACACATACATTTACAATTCTATTTTTAAGCCCATCAAGACATCAGATACCAGTCCTTACATATCCTCATATTCAAGAAATGGTAAATCTGTGTCAAAGATTTGACAGTGGTCTGTAGGTTTTTCTGCCTGACGTTTCGTCTATTACTGTGGGAGACATAATCAAAAGCAATTGGTTGTTCTCTATCCGTTAAAGTTTACACTCTTCAATCAAATGGTATATCGAATTGTAAACAATATATTAATTCTAACTTTCTTTAGAATTGAATATATTCAAGTTTAACTTACAGTGGGTAAAAATAAGGGATTGTTGAACAAAAGTGGAGTTCATGAATATTAGAGGTATGGCCACAAAAACAAGAAGAAATACTAATATTAATAGTATACCAAATCTGAAAAAACATTGATAGAATTGTATTGCTATTTCTTAAATGGTCTAAGTACCCTGCGATTAGCAAAATTTTACATCTTCTTGAACAACACTTTTCTTCCAGTTCATCAAATCCAACATCTTCCATGTCATCAGAATCTAACAAATAAGTATAATTTGTTCTTGAATATTTGTTTTTTCTCCTCTTACAAAGAATACAAAACATATTCATTTTGTGTGCATCACAGCATAATATTGAAGCAACTCATATTTTCAAAACAATTTGTTTTGGGATTCACATTGAAAATTTACTTCATAAATCCATAAAAACAGTAGATGAAGGGTAAAGTTTATCTATATGAATAAAAATAAAGTTAAAGAGATATATATGAATAGTGACATCATAATATGGACTGGCTGTTGGAGAGAGAACATTGACTCCAACAACAAAAAAAGATGAAGAGATCACGTCAGATACAACATAACGATGTTTTACTTGTTGCATATTTCCTCAGAGTAATAATAGGACATAGAGTTGCCATGCCTATACGGAGCCTATACCATTACAATACATAATGTGTTTTGAAACGGGTATCGTACTATCCTTTTCTGTATAACTTCCAGTCGAGGGGGGCGGCGGGTAATGAGAGGTTATGGAGAGTTTGTTTACATTTGAAGTAAGTTGGACCATAAGACAGTGGCGGTTGGTTTAGTTGAGAATCTGAGGGATATTATATATTTATAAAATAAATCATTTCAGGTGGAAACGTATTCTGTTCAAATAGTTCCTACACGAAATTTGATTTATTATTTATTAATAACTATGGAAATGATGCCAGTTTTTCTACCACCTAGTAGATTATTATTTATTATAAAGCCATACATAAATGAAAATCCAGTAGGTGATAGAAAAACTGGCCCCATTTCCATTATCATTAATAATAAATCAGATTTCCTGTAGGAACTATTTGAACAGAATATATTTTCACCTGAAATGATTTATTTTATAAATATATAATATCCCTCCGGTTATCAACTAAACCGACCTCCACTGTTTTATGGTCCAACTTACTCCCCGTAAACAAACAAAGTTATGCTGCCTTCAATGTAAGGATGGAAAAGGCCTCTCTATTGTCTTTTGTTACTCTGAGCATATTTTCATTAGGTTTGTTCTGGTTCTACCATCCAAAACTGTTTGTAAACTGCGCAAGACACGATGCGTACAAGCAAAAATTTCAAACACTCCGAAATAGTCTCGGACACTTGTTTAAACCAGAACGTTTTTGAGGAGACCACTTTGCCATCTATCGTATATATGAAGAGATGAAGACGAGAAAATACTATTAATCATGTCCATTTTGTTATGTAGCGTATTCCTATAGACACTTCAAATGTTATCTACCCTCAATCATCAATTATTCAAATCAAATAAATGAAAAAGCATCCTAGCAAATAGCCCAAACAAATTGTCACATAAATACGCATGATCAATGGGAACAGTTCTCAACAGTTCAGCCTCGAGAGCAAGAACGATTCGGGACGGTTGAAAACAGTTTAGGATCATTTCGCACTCGAAACCAGAAGATTCATCAGTCCGAAATTATCCTGAATAAACCAGAACGCTCTGTATCAACTGCGCATGGTCCTGATGTCCTAGAACCTGAAATTCGTAGAACTAGAACAAAGCTATTGAGTACATTTTGGGATTTGATTTATCACATGGTACTGTGACGCATTGGCCAAGACGTAGTATGATCTGCACGTGGAAAATCTGTCAAAATGACGTCCTGCCCAGTCTATATTATTATGTCTATGAATACGAACTTTATAGTTCATATCCTATCTAATCTTCGTAATTCGGCCTCAGAAGAGTAACTTTTGTTTGGGTTTGGAATTTGATTAATTGGATACTATCACTAATGTCACTGTCATTGGTCAGTCATTTCCATGTCAACTGTGTCGGTATCCAACAACAGCCGCTCATAATTTTGCTTTCTCCAACTAACTTAATATTGAAAATTATAAGAAAAACTTCAGCTTCACTCTGGTACCTTATACCTTTATAGCACATGAGAGTTGCATATATTCCATTACATTTATACTCGGCATTTTTCACTAGATGCTTGAACTTTAAGCCTAAGTAGTAACAATAATAGGTTATTGTCCATTTCTGGGATACTAGTAAACATACTTCTAGAAACTTTTCCAGATGAATTTTCGCTTTGTTAGAAAATTTCTTTGATCTTTAAACCAGAGTTTATCATCTGAGCAGGAGTGCCAAAACAATTGATTGATAAGATTTTGACAATTTGAAAGATATTGAAATGCAGGAAATTGTTTATTGAATAATCACTAACGAAATAGTTTATTAAAGATGAAATAAGGAAATGAATAATAAATTGAATGTTCCTAATTCGAAAAATCAAGTAGATCACATTTGAGATCATTCAACATCGTAGTTTTATTGAGGACACTCTTCTTCCCTAACATTGAAATAAATAAAAAAAAAATCAATAAATATGTATTTTTTGCTAAGAATCACAACTGGGATTTTGAATTTTTCGAAGGCATTTTGAAACTGCGCCGCGCCGTTCAATTATTGACTAGATTCCACATTTTTGTTCTCCTCCGTTATTGGTTACCTGCGCATTTTATTTTGCTCCCTGCACTGTTCTATGAAAGATCTGAAAATACATGAGAAAAAATGACTTTGATATGTAGTACAAAGGTAAATAAAGGCGTAAATTGAAGAGAAGGGACAAAGGGTGGCAGTTGGCTCCCTTCCTAATTCCTATATTACTTTCACTTTTTTCCAATACGTAATTTTTTTTCACTTCGAGACCGCCTTGTTTTACCATCTCGATCTCATATCTGACGAGTTATCCGTAGATATCTGAAGTTATTTCATATGTAACTCTTTTTCTGACATTTTCTCTTTTACAGCCCTGTACGTCCGTGAAATATTGAGTTTGACCACTCTGCCATCATCCATGGCATAAAAAGAGTATAATTATGAGATTGGAACCTTTGGTGTGAAAGTTGAATAACTTTTTTGATCAATTGAAATTGATGGTCAATTTTCTTCTCCTGAGAATGCTAACTTTGTTGGCGAAACGCGCGTCGAGTGCAAAAATATCATTTTGGTGTTAGGGTAATTGATCAAAAAAGTTATTCATAAAAAGAATAAACAACCATAACGAACATCAGGAGGAGCTGCCTTTGATCTGAAACATGGCGTTGCCGATTCAGGTCAGGTTATTAGAATCAAATAGTTCATGTGGAAATATCGAGTGGCCACTCTTCTGTGTCTCTGACACAGAACATAAAATAATATTTTTCCTATGATCAGAATTTCCAAAATTTACAAAAATCTAATGTTCTGTGTCGTTTGTCTGCTTCAATCATTGAGAAATTGAGTCCTGAGATGACTCTGTCAGCGTAAGTAAAAATCTCAAAATTTCCCGCGCTTAGGAGTGGTAATCCTGTTTGTTTACCCTTCTGTGTACATCGTTTGTCCATATTCAAGTGAAGAATGTTAGAGTTTGCTCTTTAGTCATAATATAATACGAGTTTCTAATCCAGCGGTGGATACAACTATTTGTTCGAAATTGAATCACGTTTCCATCGGTTGAAGCAATCATTAAGGAACTTGCCATCTCCATGGTTGCCACATTCCACAAAGGACACATGGATCTTTCGAAGTTTCTAACGATAAGTATGATTTCTTTATAAAACCATAGTAAAGGTAATATGCCTTTTCTAGGATCAACTACCATGTTTTTTTCTTATGGTGCTTCATTTTAGTTATTTACGATCCGTTCCAGGTCATTCGAGTTTGGACCTGTGTATGATCGCGGTGTGTGTGAAATACGGGGTGAGATCATCAAGTCGGACCCTAGGGTGGGTTATACGGAATCGGATAAAGGGTGAGATTATGAATTTATAAGATGGTAGTATACCAAAAGCTGTATTTTCGCTAATAATTGTCGGAGATTGATATATCAAATATATTGACAGATTAAAAAAATGGCGGCATGTCGAAAAGACATTATTGATATTTCAACAGTTGACGAGTAAAAGAGTGAGATACATCGGCAATGTAGGTGTATATGAGTAAGAAACGGCTGACGTCAGCGAGTGATAGAGAAAAAATTAATCATGGCGGTCAGAAGAGCACTAAGGCGTATCTTCCGTAACCGTAGTCGAATAGCTGCGTGCAGCACGCTAAATAAAAGAAAAACGTTTGTAGAATTTATTGACAAAGAAAAAAACAAAGATAACGTGACGTTTCACAAGGGCACTAAATTGTATCTTCGTTAATAATATTTAGATTTTAGCGTGCAGCACATCAAATGAACGGGAGAAGAATGCAAAATGTATCTTCAAAGAAAAAACAGAGATGGCGCAACATGTCAGAAAAGCACTTGATTGAATCTTCGATAATAATAGTCACTTCAACAGGTGCAGCATATCGAATGAAAGGAAAAAGAAATATTAAATTTATTGACCAAGAAAAAAAAACAAAGATGGTATGCAACATGTCGCAAGGGCACTAAGTTGTATCTTCGTTAATGGTAGTTTTTTTAAACAGTTAGATTGACGGGTGCAGCACTTCAAATGAAAGGACATTTAGAAAAGACATTTATTGACAAAGAAAAACAGAAATTACGGCATTCCAAACTGGCTCCAGTGCGTATCTTTGTTGATAATAGTTAGATCGCTATGTAATGGGGGGAGGGATTGCCGTGTGGTTCTCGAATAGGTTCACGAATTGATTCTGGATTTGGTCCTCAAGTTGGGTACTGGAATTGGTCCTCGTCCAGGATTTTGTCATTGAAGCGGCCTTCGAATAGGTCCTCGAATTGGTCCCCGAGTTGGTCCAGATGATGTGGAGACGGATTGTGACGTGAAGCACATGGGAAACTGAATTTATTGAAAAAAAAAACATGGCAAGGGATGTTAAAAGGGTATCTACTCATGTATTCTCTACTAATAGACGATTTGTGATCGAATGACCTTGGCGGATCGTAAATGACTGAAATGAAGCATCATGAGGTTGAGAAACGTGCTTGATATGGATTTATTCTACGCTAGAAGTTCCAGTTTTACCTTTGTTTGAAAAAAACTGCCGTTAGACAGGCCCAAACATTTAATTGAAAATAAAATTTACTAAAATCCGCCTTTGATACTAAATTTATGAATATCGAATTCACGTTTGGAAGTTTGTTGGAGTCGAAATTTTGTACAGTTCCGAGTTCAAAGTCGAAATTAATCAAAATTCTGGGATCAAACTGGAAATTCAGTGATTTAGTTTTCAAAATCATTTGTGTCCTTCCTACGCCTTTGTATATCAAGTTTATATGAATTGATCAAACTTACTCTAGATATTTAGGTATGTTGGGATCTCGAGTAATGCCAGTATGAGCATAACCAAGTCTGATAAATTCGTGGTAAGTCACATTTCCTTGCTGGGGTATTGTCCTTTTATTCCGTGCTACTTCTGAAAGCTGCAAGGAAGAATTGATATTACCTGTAGTGAAAGAACGCCGCTAGGCCTCAAACTCACCTTCCTTCCAAGGGCGACTGGTATAACATTGTCATCCATGGCGTGCATTATCATGATGGGACAATCAACAGACAGAATATTGGTTGTGGTCCTGAAGAGAAACCCGTTTTTCTCTAAAGGTCTTTGTACCGTGCTTTCGAAGTAGGCCAACCATTTGAATAGCTGAAAATAATGCTTGAGTCTTCGATTAACTCATTTAACCCCGAAACTTACGGCTCCCAGACTATTGTTTTCGACTTCCTCCCTCATAGTGGTGAACGGAGACTCTAAAATGAGCCCCATCGGAACTCGGTTGTACTCTTCCTTCAGTTTTTTGACGGTATGGGTGCTCAGAGCTGTTCCTAATGAATGTCCCCAAATGTACACTTCATTTTTTGTGTTGTCAAGTATCCATTTGTAAATCTGAGCAGTGTCGTTGACTATTCCAAGCTCTGATTGTACAACGTCAGCCCCGGAATCTCCATAACCTAGAAAGAGGTAGTGATTGCAATGAATTTTGGACAACCTAAAAACGAATTTATCGAAGCACGTTTTGCCTAACAATAGATCTCAATAGATGTCATTGTTATTCAACACCTCAATTTCGACCCGCCAATGCCTCATCAGTTGTATAGGCTGAATCACGAATGCATTGCTGCACATCATCTTGATTTCATCCAGGTTGGAGCCCAGCTCCCTTACCCTTTCAGCTGATTTTTGTCGAAGCAGGACAAATGGGTTCATGACTGAAGGGATGTTGGCGGTACGAAGTCCTCAGACATCAGTACCGCCCTTCACGGGGTCCCCCTACCTGGCTGAGGTGGGATGGATGAAAAATCTGTTCGTCCGTTAACGGGAGACGTGAGGGCCACAGAGTGTCGGGGCCTTCTATATCCGGAGGGGTCATCTACAGCATAATCTATAGCTTCCCTAACTAACGGATTTTTGTGAGTTTCCGTGCTATCAAAAACTCGCCGATTCCTCGACTGAATGGACTGCGGAATGGAAGGTAGCTGCAAATCTCTGCGGATTGCTTCATTCCGCACGAACCAAGGAGCATTCACAATTATCCTTATTAACTTATTTTGTAATCTCTCCAAAATGGAGATGTTGTACGTAGCCGCTTGTCCCCAGACGACTGAAGCATACATGATGACAGGCTTGAATATCGTATTGTAGATGATAATTTTGGATTTTCTGTTGTACGGAGTATACAGACTAGCTATCCGACCCTCGATCTTTCATTTAACGCAAGTGAGTCTGCAGTCTATTAGAAGACCGAGGTACTTCATCCGTTCTTGCCAGTTAATCTCCCATCCAGAGATTCTTACTTTTCTGGCCGGAGAAGACAGCAATCTTCCCATGGTTATCGCCTGAGTCTTGTTCGGGTTCACTCGGATCTTCCACTCGACATACCAGCGCTCGAGGTCGTCCAATGCACGTTGCATGTAGACGACGTTGAGATCCCGACCCACGGAAGACGAGAGGAGGGCCGTGTGATCGACGTACAGAGATATCTTCACACGCTCGGGCCTTGGAAGGTCACTGGTGTATAGAGAATACAGCATCGGAGAGAGCACAGTCCCCTGTGGCACTCCAGCGAGGATCTCTCTGTTATCAGACAGAAAGTCCTCTACTCAAACCTGAAAAGTTCTGTCTTTCAGGAAAGACCCAATCCACCGGATCAGGCTCCGAGGCAGGTCGAACGCGTTCAGTTTGTGCAGAAGGCCTTCGTGCCAAACACAGTCGAAGGCCTTCAAGATATCTAATAGCACAGTATGCACGTTTTTGTTGTTGTTAAGCTCTTGGATGGTGTTTTCAACCAGCCTTAGAGCCTGTAACTCAATGGAGTGTTCTCTCCTGAAGCCAAATTGTTCATCAGGCAGAACAGTTCGGTCTTCAACTTCTTCGTTGAGCATTTGGAGAACAACTCTTTCAGCCAGCTTAGCCGCCGACGAGAGTAGACTGATCGGGCGATAGTTCTGTGGAAACAGCCGGTTTTGACCCTGTTTTGGGATCATGACGACGATCGCATGCTTCCACCTTCTGGGAAAGTGCCTGAGGGCCAACGAACTGTTCATTATGTTCAGCAGGCATTCGATGCAGTTGTCTGGGAGCCTCTTCAATAACCTGTTAGTTATTGAATCGACCCCCGGAGCTTTCTTGGCCTTTGCGGCCCTGATGTATCCCTTCAGCTCTTCCACAGAATCTGGACGGATGTCATCATAGTCATCCTCCCTGAGGATTCGGTAAACCCGATCTTCCAACAGCATACCGCGGTCGATGTCGTCATCGTCGTCAATGTTAAGCTGAAACTGACTTTCCATCGTGTCAGCAAAGGATAACACTTTGTCGACGGGGGAGTAGCACACTCCGCGCTCTCAGTGAATGGGTGAGAGAGCAGTCTTCTTCCCCCTGAGCCTACGAGTGACTCGCCAAAGCTCGTCACTCCCAGGCTCGAAGTATTCCAAGAGCTCTTCTCACCTTTCATTTCGATGATCAATGATGGCCTGTTTTACTTGATTGGCCATCCTGCTTGCCGCAATTTCATCCCCGGGGAAAAGGGTTCGCTGATAGAGCCTTCTCAGGCAGTTTCTCTCTCGTATCATGGCTTTGATACGAGGGGGAACTCATTGTAGCTCTTCAACGGACACTCCTCCCTGGAGGTGGGTACTCGAAACGCATCATTGACGCTCTGGAAGCCAATATTGAAACATTTATATGTAAAATACCGGTCGATATGTTGAAGAGAGTGTGCCAAAATTGGACCTTGCGCACGGGCCATCTAAAGTGGAGCCGCGGACAACATTTGCATGAAATCATCTTTACACATTAAATTATATTGATCGTTCTATCGATTCCAATAAAGATTTCATCATTTTTTTCGAATTTTTTGTGTTTTGAAAATCAAATCCTATACCTCTTAAAAAATCACCCATTATACCCCAAATATACTGACTAAGATCAGTCTCTGTAAGTATCATGCTTAAGCTGATGATACCCAACTTTATGTATCGTTTAAACCAGAATTGTTGAACGAAGCTATTGCTGACATCAATACTGAACTTAAAAACCTTTATGATTCTTCTGTGAAACACGAACTGCAACTCAATCCTAATAAAACGCAGGTTATGTTTGGTCCCAAGTTATTATGGTATTTACCTCAAGTAAATATTTCTCTGAATGGTATAATTCTAAATATAGTACCGGAGGCTTGATGTTGGATAATAATTTCAGGTTCAAAAATCAAATTTCATTATATATCCAGAGAGCTTACGCGAACTTAACTTACCCTCGCCGAGCATACTTAAATATGAATTACAAAAACCAGCAGTTCCAGCATATTTCCAGCATATTTCTCATAAGCTTTCTCAGACGCAATGGCTGTCAATGAAGAATCGTTTCTTATTGCAATCTCTAACCTTATTTCACAATATAATCATCAACAAATCACCGCAGTATCTTTATGATAAAGTTCGATTTCGTGAAAATGAATATGAAGTGAATATCCGACACAAAAATACAATAACTGCCCCCCACCAAAGCACAACACGGTTTGAGAGATCGTTCACTTTTTCTATCTACACTCATTACAATAGTCTTCCCACACATCTAAAAAAATTGAAACTTTTCAAGCTTCAGGCTCGTAACTGGCTATATGAAAGACAGCTATCGTGCAACTAAAGTCTCGCATGAAATGCAAAAATTCAAGTCATCCTGTAAGCATTATGAATTACCCCTCCTTTATTCCTTTTATTCCCTTACTACTCCTTTATTCCTTACTACATAGGTACTATAATTTTTTGTACATCATATGTTCGATGAATACTTTTAACTTTTGTATATTGTAAAGGAGTTGAATGGAAGAGCAGGATTCGGCGTGTTGCACACACTTGTCTCCTGAATTCCGCTCCGGGATTTTACCAAACCCATTGTATTTTCCTTTGTGTACTTTCTTTTTTACCTTGGTAAATAAAAGACATTATTATTATTATTATGTGCCACACGGCAGGCGAAACAATGGCTCAATTAAGAGCCGCCTTCGGTGAACAGTTTATCTCACATTTGGGGCCCGTTAATTGGCCGCCTAGATTGCGTGATCTAACGCCTTTGGATTATTTTTTTGTACAGTCATGTTAAGTCTCATGTCTACAGGGATGAACCAGCAACAACTGCCGCTCTGGAAGCCAATATTGAAGCATTTTTACGTGAAATACCGGTCGGTATATAAGAGAGAGTGTGCCAAAATTGGACCTTGCACATGGGCCATTTAAAGCGGAGCCGCGGACTACATTTGCATGAAATCATCTTCAAACATTAAATCATATTTATCAATCTATCGATTCCAATAAAGATTTCATCAATTTTTTCAAAGTGTTTGTATTGTCGTATACCTCTTGAAGAACCACCCACTATTTAATAATAATGTCGTTCTTATTATTTCCCATATTGTGTTCGTTCACCTATTTTCAGATGACATTCAGATGTATCTATCTTTCAAGTCTAATGAAATATATAATGGTATTGCACAGGTTAATGAAGATTTTCAGTTTACTTAAGAAGTATGGATTGAGAAGTAATCCTACTAAGACAGTTGCATAATGTTTCGAATCTCAGGCTCAAGTCTATGACGTGGAAAGAAATCACTCACTATGGATGACTCTGAAGTAGGATGGGTTAGTTCTGCTAAAAACTTGGGTGTAACTGTGGACAACGAATTGACCTTTGATGAACATATGACACATGTAAGTGAAACATCGTTTTTCATATTTAAAAATTTTAATAAGTTCAAATACTTTCTTACCAAAAATTAGTCACTCCTAAAAATATAACCCTTTCAAAATATTCAAATTACACTTTCAACAGTGATGAAACTAAGGTACGTTAAAACTCTCATTCATTTCCATACTAATTACTGCTGTTCGGTAAACTTCAATTTCTTACTCTAATATAATAAAATGAAGTTGCAACGCTTACAAAGTATGTGATTCGTGTGTTGTATACCGTACAGAGACCATATTATTCCGTACTTGCTAGATCTGAAAGAGTTTAGTGTAGCAGTTTTTTTCTTTATCGATTTATTTTGTATTTGTGTTAAGTACTTGTTATGTTTACATTATTTCATCAAGACATCTGTTAATTTCACTGATATAGTTTTGTTAAATATGGAAAATAATTATAAAATAATTCAAATTCATTTGAGCGAATACATAAATTGAAAGATTTCCAACCTCAACTTCAATATTCTAAAACAAAAACCCTCAGTATTCAGGATTCCATCTTTTAATATTCCAAGTACATAGACATCAAAATTGATACGATCACACGATAAAGAAATATGAATCAATCTCCAAATACGCAAACTTTGCACATATTGCAACAAGAAAGTACACATTGCCGAGTACAAGAGAAGTATACAGCCAGAAGCAACAAATCGGAAATAGCAGAATGTTTGGACTCTTCACAGTGAGGAGGAACACTGGTTTGAGAGGAAGTTATAAGAAGCCGCATATATGTTGTCCAACGGCGCATTCAGCCAAGCTACCGTAGAGATACGCAACTAATGTAAACCCATAATTAAGCTGAAAACGATCAACTCCCACCAAACGGTCATCTCTCTCTGAACTGGTAAAACGGAGAGAGGAAAAGGGGCTAGGTGAAAGCACTCGAATGAACTAGAAACAGTCATCTCTCGAAGAAATAGTCCAGTCATCACCTGAGAACGATTGTGGATACTAACAATCGAAACGTTGTGAAATAAGTTGGCTTGAAATCTTGTGATTTTCCTTTCATTTTGAATTGTTCAATTTTCAATTTTTGCTTGATTTTCATTTCGTTGTAGTTCTATTTCAAGGTTAGTTGCTTAATATAATTATTATTTTCAATTTTATTTGTTCTTTCGGGAATTTCGAATCATATTATCTAATATATAATCTGATATATAAAAATGGATGTTTGTTGGTTGGTTGGTTGGTTGGTAAAATGGTGGCCATATACGCTACGAGAAATCGTTACGATCAGACTGTACAGTTCGAACGGTG